>JAJOOR010087396.1:0-11966 GCA_036250505.1 Solanum acaule | reverse complement strand
ATAAAAGGTTGAACATTTTTAATGAAAATTATGGCTTCATATTTATAACCATCAGCATAAAACTAATTAATTTATAATGAATTCTTGTTGGATATAAGAAAAAAGATACAACAATAAGAATTTATATATATACTTCAATTTATTTGAGACTGAACTGGAGTTATTACAAAAAAATAATCTTCACCTTCTTTCCACTATATATTAAAAAAATATATATGACAAGAAATTCAATAAAGTCAAAAGAAAAAGGCTGACTTAATTAATCATTATTGTGTGCATGTGGGTTGAAAAAATCATTGAATTCAAGGTTATGGACTTTTATGAAAATCCATGTGAATTATGCCAAAAATATCTTTTGTGATCAAATCCACATCATGATTAATTATGAACAAAATAATTCAAGCATTATATATACACTACATGAACCAAAAGTGAAATAGCTAATAATGTGTGCTTAGTTAATAACATATAATTTCAGCATTAATTAAACATAGATAGATCAAGAAACTTGTAGAATAGTATTGGTGGTCTAACTTATATTTGAACTAAAATTACTGAATTATATCGAGGTTATTTCTTCAAGCTTCGCCTCTGATGACTACAAGTTAATTAGGCGAGTGAATTTTACTCTTTTATCAATCGATTAAAAATATTATCAGTCATATAAATTAAATTTCGAAGGGAATAAAAAGAACTTACTTGTTAGCAACAAAAGGGACTCCTAATCTACCATTAGAAGGAACATCTCCTTGTAATCCAGGTACCATTTCACTCATTGACCTAACAATATTTGGATCTTCACTATAACTCTCATAACATCTGCCCCATCTTGGATCTCTGCAAACCTAGATCAAGAAATTTAAAATTAATCCTATATAAAAATGATTTAAATTATATACACCGATTATAACATGAAAAAATACTATTAGTATCAATGTGCTTTAGATTATATTATTCAAATATTCCAAAAAAAAAAAGGTGTGTTTCGAATTCTTCAACAGTTACATAGTTTCAAAGAATCTGATATGAATGCGACAACATTTTGGAGAACCTGAGCAAACATAACTTTAACCTATGAATTATGATGATCAGTTATTACTAATTTGCACCAAGTTATCTACATAATTGTCTGTGTATAAAACTTAAATCCATATTAAAAGTCTCAGAATAAGTAATTTTGTTAGAAAACATGGAAGGAAATTAATTTTGTTTGTTTTATATCGATCGTTCAGTACTCGTTTCGAAATTTGACTAATCCAAATTCACAAAGAAAGTGTCATTTAGGGGGTAACACACTCCCTTCCAAAGACGACTTTATTCACATGATTCAAATCAAAAACATCTAGTTAAAGATGAAGATGTCGGTACTTATCAACTCATTTTTTTTTTTGAAAAAAAAAAGGTTGAAGAAAAGTTATATTATTCGGACTCTCCAAAGATGTTTTAACATTCGTGTCAAATTCTTTAAAAATGTACTCTTTTTGAAGGATTTAACCTACATGTGGCAAACGTAGAAGAAAAATACTAGTAGTTGATAGAACATTACCGCAAGACAAGGTGCAAAAACATATGGAATTCCAGTTGCTCTAGCTTCTAATGCAGTTGCAGATCCAATCCTCTTGACCAATTGAGGATCCCTATTAATTCATTAACCAAAAATAATTAATAAAAAGTTAGCTTATTATCAATTTATGACAAAAAGAAAAAAAAAACAGTCTGTTGATCAAAAGCTAAGTTAGGATTTCGAGTTTATCAATTTCGGACAATAGAAAAGACAGCTTATTGGATTCTGAATAAACTAATCAAGGGTTTAGACTAAAAGCTATTAGTTTTAGCCGAACGCATAGGGTCACACCTAGCTAGGGGGTGTAATTAATGTAGATAACTTATTCTGATGTAAGCATTAATAATCCATTCCACAACTTAAACACGTGACTTAATGATAATTTTACTGTTATTCCGAGACAATTTACCTTATTACTCCAAGAGCAACATTGTGAGGAAAAATTGTAGCTTTATAGACATTGTTGTTGCCATGAACAGCATCAATTCCATAAATCATAGGTATTCCAAGTCTAGTTGATAATGAACCTTTTTGAAAACCATTTATCATATCAATCCAATCTTCTGCTGATGCTTCTTTCTTAGGCACACTTCCTCCACCACTCAACACACTCCCTGCTCATAAAAAAAGACGGATTCGGAATTTAGAATCAGTAATTTTATAACAAGTCAAGTTTATTAAAGGGATTCAACTGTATTCATTTTGTCAAAAAATTATACCGTGTATACAAATAAATTCACATAGCAAATTATTGAAAAATGGTCATTTACATGTATAGTAACGAATTTAGGATTTAGAATTAGTAGATTCAGTAAAGAAATGATCATATTTATCAAAGGAGTTTGACTGTATTGATTTGTTGAAAAATTATACTGTATATACAAAGTGAATTCACATAGCGAAATATTATAAAATGGTGACGGATTCGAGATTTAGAAATGACATGGTGTTCAACTGAATCCACTTTGGTAGAAAATCAATGTCACATAACAAAATATTTTTAAAAATTGACTCTTTTGTATGTTTACAGGCTATAGCAAGGGCAGAACTACAATATTAGGGACGTGTTAAACCAATTCATCCTGTAACTTCTACTTAGATCTTGTATTTATATTAGGAAATTCATTTAACGTATAAAATAACTCGATTATGATACTAGTAACTAAAACAAGCTATGAGTTCGATAATAAGTTCAGAACTCATAAACCTTAATTTTAACACAACCTCTAATTTATAACATCGAATTCAAAATTTAGAATCAGTAGATCCAACCAAACCCATTGCACCCATTCACAAAGCCACATTTATCAAAATGGGGTCCTAACTGAATCCCTTTTGTCAGAAAATCATATTGCATATATAAACAAACTCAAACAACAAAATATCTTAAAACAAACAGTGACGGATTCAGAATTTAGAACCAGTGGGTTCAACTGAACCCACTGGTCACGTCTACTCTAAATCCGTCACTGTCTGTTTTTTTTTACCTAGGTAGTACTTGTTCATAACCTTTGGAGTTGCAGCAGTACGATCAATTTGTATCATTTGCCCAATTTTTTCCTCCAAAGTCATTCTTTTCATTAAATCTTTGATTCTTCTGTTTAAGGGCTTGTTTGGATCTTTGTATGTAATGTATTCTTCTGCATTTACAGCTAAAATAATCCAACAAAATAAAACCAGAAAATTTCTCATCAAGAATCCCATTTTGGATCTCCTCTGCATTTTTCCTTCAACAAAACAAAGCCAAAATTAGAAAAATAAAAATTCAAAGAATTAAAAACAGAATTAAAATTTTGAGTTTAAGAGTTCTAAATTCTAAAACAGACAAGTCTAGTAGGTTCAAAATAACAACAAACAAAAAAAAAATATTCCGTTAATTGCACGAGTGAAACCTGAAAAAGTATAGAATGTACGCAAACTTTATCTCGGATAACTTTGTTGTGGAATTTATAAATACAAGTATAAGATAAGGATCAAAACTACTGTATTCTGCTAAACCAGTAGACAGACTTGAAGCTCTGCCCCTAAATGCAGCCTCCAGAACTTATTATTTTTTTTTAGTTGATTATCTAAGATAGATATTTAATTTTTCTTTTAAAATTCAGAGCAATTTCTTTTTGAAAATTTAGAGAAAACCAAAACAGAGCTAAACTTAAGTAAATTCCTCTCTTTTTTTTCTATTTTCAGCAGAAGAAATGCTAACAATAAAAATATAGTAGAAGAAAATATAATGACTTTTGGAACTTACAGATAAAAATGCAGACTCTTGAAGATGCTTTTATTTTTATTTTTTATTTTCTGAAGATAGATATTGTTTTTTTGGGTGGGAGGAAAGTGATTTTTAGGACTGTTTAATATAGTAGTATGGAAGGTTTAAATAGGGAGAGAAGCTATGGATAGTACACTTTTTAAAAGTAGTTATGGCCTTTATTATTATTAATATTATTATTATTATTTTAGCCATTTGGCATTCAAGATTTATTCGCCTCACGGGCGAATAATTTTAGTTGGATTGATGCCACGTGACACTGCTTCGTTAAATTATTATTTTTTTCTTTTTATGATGTTAGCACTGTTGGTTCAACATGTCCCTTCCCCTTCTAGTTCTAAAGGTTTTTTTAAAAAATAAATTATGTGACGTTGGACATTTACATTAAAATCCAATTGATTTAAATTTGCATCGGATAGCGCTCATTCAGGAAAGATTTATGTTAAGAATTTTTTTTAATTCATAATTCAAAATTAAAACTCTGATTAAAAAAAGAGTGACTTCATCCACTGTACCATATTTTTTGATGGTAGTTCTAACGGTTGGTGAATTAGCTTCGTTATATAGTATTATTTCTAATAAATCTGTGGCTTGATTTATGTAAGAAAAAATGATAAAGGTTGTTGAGAAAAAATATAACAATGTATTTAAGTTCATTAATATGATTTTAAAAAAATTATATTTTGAATTGTTACTAAGCTGATTTGGTCTTTTTTTTCGCTCTTTTAAATGAGGAGATTGTTTAGGGAAAAAAAATGATGTATGCTATTAATTGACTCAATTAAATTTAAATTTGTACTGAATAAATTTATCAATAGGTAGAGCGTTCCTTAATAAGTGGTTATTTTGGGTATGATGATCAAAAGGGAAAAAATGGTTATTTGTTTTCAAAACTTTAAATTCAAAATTTCTAATTAAAGGTTTGAATTCTAATTATCACATATTACTCATTGCCTCAATATTTTACTCAAATTTCTAGATTTGCCAATGTATAAAAAACCAAAGGAGTATTACTTATTTAAACTACAAAAATGACATGAAGATAATACAATTACAAAGTCAAAAAACTTTTCATAGATATTACTTTTTAATAATTTAATTATTTGTTTTATAAGTTTGTTGTACATATTTGTCCATTCTAAAAGAGAATAATTTTAAACAATCTTTTTGGTAGTTAATTTGCCATCCCTTTTCACCAATGTCTTATTATGATATTATTCATTCCTAGTCCAGAGGAAAAGGATATTACTATTTTATTTTAAAGTACACAAATGACAATAAACTCAGTACAAAGTTAAAAAACTTTTACCTTTGAGATTTGTTCTCTCAAGGTTCTTGCGGCAAGAAATTTATCCTCTTTTTTTTGGCTTTATCCGATCTTTGATATCTGCTTTGAGACATATTAATCGGAATTATATCAAAAATTTCCACTTTGATGGGGTAAATTCTTGCCAAAGACGATTTGTTCTAAAGGAGTTGTCCTTTTTATGGGAAGAAGTTGTTCGCTTTTCCCACTCAATCTTTGATACTCACTTTGGGACTCATTAATTCGAATTTGTATCGAAAAGTTTCACCTTTTTAGGGTTAAAAATACTTTCTACCGAAGATACTTTATTCTAAAAGTTGTCATTTTGTGGGAAGAAGTAATTGTTCGTTTTCTTCCACTAGGTCTCTGATACCTGTTTTAGGATCGATTAATCTAATTTCACATCGAAAAGTTTTATTTTAAGAGGTAAATTACTCCATATGATTCCTAGAACTCAATTTCGAAAACTTTGATTTAGGATAGGGGGGTATATTAACCATCCAACTATCAACATGGGTTGTGGCGCATTGGTGGGAGTGCTCCACCCTTAATCAGAGGTTTTGGGTTCGAGCCCTGGGCATGAAAAAAATCATGTTGGAAGCGCCACCTCCGAATGAATCCTGCAGTGCGCGATCCGGATTCAGTCAGAGTTCCAATGTGGACTCTGAACACCGGGTGAGAAACAAAAAAAATCATCCAACTAGCTGTAACCTTTGGGTGTGAGGTTGTTTTATATTGCCAACATAACTCATTATATATCTTTTAAAAAAACAGAAGAAAATGATGCAAACAATTTATTTATTTATTTATTAAAAGAAAAAGAACAACAACACAATCATTAAACAAATTAAATCCACAGCAATATTGTTCTATATTTATTAACTAAAAATATGAAACAAATCACATGATATATCTTTTGTGTAGGCCACATATAGAGTTGTATATATGTGCTTTTATAATTTTATAAAGCATGTTAATTTGTCTACATAAATGAAAACAAAATATCATAAACAACAAATAAATGAAAAGTGAATGACAACTTGCCTAATTAAATATGTAAAATAAAGCAACTTAAAAAATATTATAAAAATAAAATGGTGTAGACAACATTATAACCAAAGTACGAAATTCATGTGACAAAATGTTCACGAGAATTTAATGTTTGTTACTTTGAATTTGACCTAGTTACTATAAATAGTTATATGTACAGCCACTAAAATTATGTTTTCTTTATAATAATAATGTTTGAATTAATTTATGTACACTTCAACTATTCTACATAGGTATTTGATTCATGGTACGAGAAAAAAAGGGAACAAAATATTCTGAAGTCAAATACTTTCGAATGGGCAATTGAATAAAGTGACAAATTATTTTCCGTTTTTTATATAGAATATAAGTAGTCGCAATCGTCTTGAGATCACAAGAATCATATAATTTGATATAAATTATGGTCTACACATAATTTTATTCAATTTTTTTCTTTGTATCAACAAATTTCGTTCATCAATTTTTTTTAAAGAAATTATTGTTGTTAGAACACCACGACATTCATCTTTTTAGGGATTAATAATATTTTTAATGATGAATCAATAATGCAAAATCTTAAGATTTTATATATTATATTATATTTTACAACAAAATGTATAATAATAAGAAATGTCTAAATTTATATATTATATTATAGGAAAAATCTTTTTGGCCAGAAAATTTGGCGCCAGAATAGTATTTTATCTATGTTATTTTACCTTGTAAAACATTTTTACCCTTTTAACTTTAATACCTTTTAACAAAAAAATGAAAAAAAGATCGGTTTATTTTAAAATAAAAAAGATATTATAATCTTTTTAAATTTCTGGCCAAATTTTCTGGACATGTAGCATTACCCTATATTATATTTTCTTACATGAAAAAAGACAAGTAAATAATATCTAAAATAAGCTTGACCATTAGGCACTTTTGAGGTACAAAAATTCATGAACTTTTGGTCCCCAAGAGTTTTCTAGGCTTTTAATTTGCTAGCTGTTAGGTCCCCTACCCACCCCACCCCAAGAGTTTGATCAATCAAATTTGGAGTTAAGATTATTGCCACCAAAATATCTATTCAGTACGTCTCGTTTTATGTGATGATATTTGAATGAGGACGACGTTTAAAAATAAAATTAACAAGTGTAAAGTCTAAAACACATCATTGATATTTATGTGTAATTATAAATCATCTCATTAAAAATAAAATAAAATTATTTGAACTAGAAAATGTTATTGCTATGAGAGTTTTTACAATTATAAGCAGAATATTTGTACCAGTTCTTATAGTACTATATATTGTAGATTTATTTTGTCAAAGTTGTCAACCTAAATTACAAATTGTCATAAACGTTGTAATAAATGTTTGTAAGAAAATATCTAAAAGAACTCTATAAAGAGTGAATTAATTATTGGAGCTACCAATCATAGGTTTTATGTTGGACACAGGTAAAATTATCGATACATAAATTCAGATGTAATAGAATTTCAATACAAATATTGAGACAATAAATTTTATGTTGGATGAAATATTTACATGAAAAATTATCGATACATTAATTCAAATATAATTGAATCTCAATATGAATATCGAGGTAATCATGTGAGTTGAAACATTGATACGGGCAATTACTTTGGGCTGTGGAGTAAAGCTCAAACAACAAGGAACTTTTTGTTACATTCTCACAAGTATTACTCAAAAATTTAGGAGAATATTAAATATTTTTATTGTTCCCAATTTAATAATATTATTATTTTTATATCAAAAGTACAATTGCACTGTGTAATTGATACGATTTGCAAACACATAATTCATTTTATATTACTAATAGATTTTTAATTATTTTTTTATACAAATTATCATCATGTGTGATGTGCACATGTATACAAATTTTTAGTATTATTAAAGGGAAAAGAAGTCAATGTATTAATTAATTTAAGAATGATGAGTACAATAAGTCGTGTTATGCACTAGACGTGTATGATTTTTTTATATCATCATGTGAAGGTGTCTTTTAGGTTTCGGTTCTGTGTCTGATATTTGTATTGAAATTCAAATTTAAATTCGCAATTTTGCAAATTAAAATTCGCACTTTTGCAAGATTTATTTCAAAAGGTAGGGACACTTTTTTTTTTCCATTCCTAAAAGCTCGAACCTGAAGCCTCTGATTAATCTAGAAAATAAAATAACTTATTATAATGCGTTACACAACATATGCAGTATATAATAACTCAAATCATTTAATAATTCTTCTCTTTTCTTTTTTTTTTTTTAATTTTTCTTTAACAATACCAATTGTTTGTACGATTCTTTTTATTGTTTTCCATAAAAAGGACAAAAAGAAACGGTTATAAAAAGGAAAATTTATAAAAATCCCATTAGTTTAGGAGTTAATTACTTAGATATACTCTAGTTTGCAATATTACAAATCTTACCAGATTTTAGTCCATCCAGATTCATGTATCCCAGGATACACGGGGTCAAATTATATGTAATATGTTTTAGATACAATGTATCCAAGTGGATTTTCATATATGTCGGATACATAGACAAAACTCACTCACCTCCCTCCCTCACTCTCGCTACTCTCCTATATATTTGGAATAATTCACACCAGATACATATAGATACATGTATCTAGCGTGTATCTAGTGTGATTCACATATATTTGAGATACATGAATATCTCACTCGCCTTTCTCCACATCTTGCTTGGTTCTCTTTTTATTTTAATGTATTTGATAGCAAAATACATGTATCTAGGTGTATCTTCCTCAATATATGATAAACAATTCTTAATTGGTGATAAGATACATAATTATTTGAAATATGTAGAATTAGTATGTATGGCATGGATGTATGTTTATTAAAGAACAACTTTCACATATAGCAAACATAAAAATCATATTTGTATGTTATAGCTATAGTATGCATAATTGCGCTTCATAGCAAAATTTATATTTGCTATGGAGCTTTTGATTTGTATAATTCACTACAAACATCCAATTTTATACAAATTGTTCAGTTTTGTATAAATTCATCTTTACATTGTAATTTGTATAATAAGATTTGTATTTGTATAATTATAAGTGTATAAGATGAAAATATATGTATTTGTATTTGTATATACACTTTTCTATCGCTTTATACAAATACAAACGCATTTTATACAGCTTATACCGAAATGTATAAAATAACTAATTGTATATCGAAAATGGCTAATTGTATACCGAATCAGATGGCAAAAAAAAGGGGATGTTTGCTGCGAATTACAATTAAAATAAACTATGGCTATAGAATTTAATTTGAATTAATAGTTTGTTATTTTATACAATTTTCCCTTTATTAAAGTAGTTTTCCCTTTAAAGAAAACGGGTTTGGGCCGGTACATTTGAACCACAGACAAGTAGCCACTACTCGAGGCTTTCTTTATAAATGACAAAAGCCCAAATCCTTGATTTGTAATGGGCCTCCAAATTCTTTTCCAATGCAAAAATGGTGTGTGGGGGTGGGAGTAGGGGTAGGGGTTGAGTTGGTTTGGCTTCACGACAATTTTTTAGAAAAAACTTTATGGTATCCTCCAATGTGTTGAGAGAGCAGTATGTATAGTCTCACCATGACCCACGACATATTTTTGTCATTTAGGGACCATTTAACATGAATTAAGCGATTTTCTCAGTTTTTCGTGTAGATAAGCCTATGAATATTTTGGTGATATAACTTCCAGACGATTTTTTTGAAAGAAATTTATGGGACCCTCCGTAATAAGTTTGGGGAGCAGTATGTATAACCCATCCTTGATCAACGACATATTTTGGCATTTAGGGGACATTTAAAAGAAATTAGGTGATTTTCTTAGTTTTTCGTATTTGTTAGCCCATGAATATTTTGGTGATATGATTTTTTAGAGTTTTTTTAGAGAACCTTCCGTAATGAGTTGAGGGAACAGTACGTTACATGTGAAACTGCATCACAGTATAATAAAGTTTTGAACTTTTACATGTGAAACTCCACCACAGTCTAACAAAGTTGCAGGCTCTAGTGAGTTGTAGAACCATGAATCCATGATGTCGTCTCTTTGACTTTCAGTGGTAGAACACGTCACGACTCTTTCCTTGAGTTCTCAATCATAGAACCATGAACTCAAAAACTCTTTCTTGAATTCTTTGTTGTGGAACCATAAACTTCAAGACTTCTTTTCTTGAGTTCTCAATTATAGAATCACGAACTTCATCACTTTAAAGTATTTCCTTTCTTTAGATACAAGTAATTAAAATAAATTTTACTTCTTATAGAAATGTTCAATACAATCCATTGTTTATCTTAAAGTAAAAGTGTTATTTTTTTCTTTTTCAAAAAGACAAAATAGTAATGCAAAGCTAGAGCATAAATTCTGGCGGATTACAGTCCAAAAAGGAACGTTATTAAGAGTCAAAAGCAAGGCTACTTACTTTTGTTTGACATAAAGGTTATAAGAAATAATAATAACAACAACACCAACAACAACAATAACACTAATCATAATACAAAAGTTTAACATATATAAAATAATAATTGATTTTATCATCAATTATTTTATAAACATTTAATGAACTTCTTAATACGTATACATGGTCAGATCCTTTCAAATTCAAGATTTGAAATTTAGACCTCAAATTTGAAGTTTTAGTCTGAAATAACTACATTTCAAATATTTTATATATTTCAATTATTATATTATAAATAGCGGTCTTAAAAGTAATTATTCAAGCGAATAAATAAAAATTATTCCAATATACCACCAATCTAGGAAAGAGAAAAAATTCAATATAATCCTATTGAGGTCTGAAGAAGATAAAATGTATACGTCTTTACTCTTATCTTTATGGGATAGAGAAATTATTCTCAATTAATCCTCACCAACTTCTCTCCTTTATCCGAGCATGAGATTGAAGATGTGAGATAAGAAAATAAGATATCAATATGAAATCATCAAGAAAGTAAAACATTTTTTTGACTTTCACCACCTAAGAATTAGGATTATAAATTATAATTTATAATTTATTTAAGAAAAAACAACAACAACAAAGGACATATTATTTGTTCAGAATATTTTTAGTACTTTTTGTGTGTATAATCTTTTCAAGCAATCTGTTCAAAGACAAATGTAAATATAGAAATTCAGTAAATACTGCAGAGGACTTTATGAAAATGTCACTATATGTATAACTTATAGTGTTAAATATAAATAGTAAGTATTATTGGTTCATGTGAAAATAATGTTACATCACATCAAATTTATTACTTACTAGTTGTCAAAATTGCCAACTGGGCAGAGAAAGACATATGGTAATTTCTAACAAAAAAAAAATACTTGCAAAATTACTAAAGAATGAAATGAGAAATTTTCAACAAAAGAATTTTATTTTTTTTTGTCTTATTTCTTATTAGGAATATGTTTTACTTGCTAAATTTTATCATCAGTTATATTTTTAGTTTATTCATATTTTTATCGTTTGATCATTAACAGTACTTGTGAAATATGTGGAATTATTGTGTCCAAATTATCTTATATTGCTTATATATTTCTATATTACTATATATAATAAGTGGGAATATCTACTACTTAGCACATGACAAGTGTTGGATGATATGTGCTTCATAGTGTTGTACATTCTTCTTTTATGGTTGTACCTTTAAAATTTATATTATTGAACAATTTAACATCATTAATTACCTACTACTTTATTAGCCAAAAAGTTTGACCTCATTTGGGCCCATTTATTATTTATATGTTTTCAATTTTCAATATATGTTGTCTA
>JAJOOR010087394.1:0-10890 GCA_036250505.1 Solanum acaule | reverse complement strand
ATTCCTCATCTTGGGCTTGAATTTGGGCCACCAAATAATTGTAGCATTTGGACAATTCCTCTCCCTTGGGCTTGAGCTCTTCTTCCCCAATAAGACACCTTTGGATCAGCGATTGAAGCCCATTGAGCTTATCATTGAACTACTTGGTTTGAGATCTTGTTATGGGCCTCCTTGGAGTTTCTAAAGCTTCATCCTTGTCCTTCAATGGAGTAGAGCTTCCTTGGATGCTATCAGGTGCTTTTCGTGGTGGCTCACTGTAGCTAGCTAAGGCAGCCTCTGCTCCCACGATCACCATGACGGCTTGTGGTGGGGACCGCGTGTCGTGGTGATGAACGTGGAGGGCTAGGCAGTAGGTAGGCTTAGGCAGCCTCCTCCGATGAGCCACTTGACGGTTTGTGAAGGCTTTGACTGCTCATGGAGATGGGCGTGAGGGAAGATGGGATTTAGGGGTTGTTTACCAAGCCACTAGTGAAGGACCACGGCTGGCACCACTATTCGTGGATCTTGGCATGAAGTGGTTCAGTCCACTGAAAGTTTAGGGGCTTTTGGGTCTTTTCTGACTCTAATCAAATCAAAGTTATGTCATTTTACCCAAGCCTAGGACCCCTATATAAGTGATTTTATCCCCAAAACTCATACATAAAAGTCATTCTTCTCAAAACCCAAAAGAAAACCAAAGTTCTTGCTCTCAAAATATTCCTCTCTCTAGAACTTGAAGAAGAAAAAGGGTGAATCTTGGGCAAGGTCAAGTCTCCATTTTCAAATTGCTTATGGGCTTTGATAACAAGGTATGATAACTATATTCATCCATGTAATCCTTTCATCCATGGAGTTCCTAAGATTCCCCAACTGAAAAGTAGAAATTCCCCAATTTTAGTTATGGTGTAATTCTAAAGTTTTGGGTATTGATGAATGTTTATCCGAATGATTGGGTGATGACTACTACTGCATTAAATGAATATGCTTACATGTTTTTAGGATGAATTTACATGTATCCTTGCCTATCCCATGTCTAGAAAGACGAAATTGATTTAAATGTGTTTCAAGCCATTAAAAGGAGAAATTATGGGTTTAGATGTATTCTTATAGGATTGATGAGAAACATTTGAATTGCTTTGAGATTGAAGCATATATGATGATTTATGATTAGAATTTGCTTCAAGAACGAAGCTTATATGAAGATTATGATATCAATGTCTTTGAGAGTGAATCCTATACATCAATTTTTTATTGTTGATGTGTTAATAGTGGGAGAGAATTTCCCACATGATTTCCTTTATGTATGTATGAATGTGAAAGGCATTCTCACATTGAGTGATTCTAGGTTGAAAGGATTGCTCACCTAAAATTAATCTAAGTTAAAAGACATCAAAATTGATGAGGGTAGCGGAGATTACCCTTGACCTCTAAATGAGAAGGATATGGGGTGATTACCCATATTCCTTAGAGTTGAATAAACAACAATTACCCTTATTCCTATAAGTGGAACAAGAGGCGACTACCCACGTTCCTATAATGATGATTGGTTATGGAGGCGAGTACACATGATCCTTATTGAAAGACATGGAGGTGAGTACCCGTGTCACATGATGTTAGACATGGAGGCAAGTACCCATGATTATAAGTAAAGGGGTTAGAGGCGACTACCCGTGATCTTTCATAGTAAGGCAAGAGGTGAATACCCATTATCCTGTATAGTTAGGCAAAACGGCGAATCCCCATGTGTTTAAAAATAAGCAAGATTAATATGTGAAATGTTAAGATGAATAATTAGCTTGGATTGTTGCTTGAGTTGCCTTCCATGATATGTAAGACTAGAGGCGGATTACCCAAGGCTTGACTTGAGATGAATTGAGATTTCCTCAAGAAGTACCCCTCTTATGTTATGATGATCTATTATGTGCATTGATTGTGCCTTATGACTTATATTGGCTAACTCTTATATTTATGTTGTTTATGCAGGTTATCATGTTTAGTACATGTTTGAACTAACACATACTCTTGCCTACATTTCTTATCCAAAGGTAGGGTTCGACGATCTCGACTCTCATCCCCGTGGCTAGGATCATTAGTAGAGGCAAGACTTGAAGATTTGTGAGTCCTTATATAATTCGACGATTTGTCCACTATTTCCTTATTTTCTTATATTTTAAGTTTTTAACATTGTTTTATGGTTTGTGTCTCAGAAATCTATTGTATTAGATGGTTTTGAGACAATTGTACGAGACTTCTGCTTCGTTTTATAAAACTTTCATTGTGTTGAAAAAAAATTAAATTTCACATAAATTTCTATTATCTTGACTATGAATATTAAGTGGCTTGTATGAGGCCTCTTGGGGTCTTGTACACCATGTTACATCTAGGGGGCATCGTTGGGTCGTGACAAACTTGATTATCAGAGAACAAGGTTTAGAATGGTTCTAGAATATCTCAAAACAACGTCAAGTAGAATCTTGTTTATCACTGTGAAACTGACACATTTATGAATGAGAGGCTACAAGATGTTTAGGAAACTTCACTTATTTCTTCACTCTAAGTCGTGTTATAGAATTTAACTCTATGAAGTCTCTCTCCTCTGATCCTTAACTGATGGTCTACAAGAAATGACTTCTCGAAGAGCTTTTGCTAGAAGGACCAAGGGAGAGAAAATGTTGGTCAAGGATCTCCTCTCGAAGCTCCTCAAGCTCTAGCTAACCCTTTGGCTGAGCAAGTGACTAATGCGGAGTTTAGGACCTCTTTTCAAGTGTTGGCTCAAGCCGTGATGGCCCAAGCCAATAGGGAGGTTGTGGTACTCGCGAACTCAAATGTGCATACGACAACATCTAGAGTGAAGGATTTCTCTAGGATGAATCCTCAAGAATTCTATGGTTCTAAGATTTAGGTAGATCCTCAAGAGTTCATTGATGAGGTTTACAAGGTGTTGGCTATTATGGGAGTGACTTCGGTGGAAAAGTCGAAATTGGCCACTTATCAACTTAAGGGTGTTGCTAAAATTTGGTTGAACCAATTGAAGGAAACAAGACCCGTATATGCGGGTTCCATAGATTGGGAAAGGTTCAAGTATGCTTTTATCGATAGGTTCTTTCCTCCTGAAATGAGGGAGGAAAAAGTGTATGAGTTTATTAATCTCCGACAAGGGAACATGAGTGTGAAGGAATATTCTTTGAGGTTCACTCAATTGTTAAAGTATGCCCCAACAATAGTTGCCGACTCTAGGAAAGGATGTGCAAGTTTGTTTCGGGGGTGTTCGATTTGGTAGTGAAAGAATTCCGTATAGGCGTGTCCCTGAAATGGATATTTCTCCTCTCATGGTCCATTCCCAACAGATTAAAGAGAAGAAACTTAAGGAAAGGTCTACGAGAGATAGAGGGCAAGAACCGATGATGGTAACTCTTCATACTCTAAGTTCGATGGATGTGGTCGTTCAAGGTTTTGATAAAGGTTTTCTAGTCAAGGTTCCTCCAATGCTCCTAGGTCTAACAAGCAGAGGGTGTCTTACCATAAGCCTCAAGGAGGGAATAGTAGTGGGTCTTTATTGCCTTCTTGTGCTAAGAATGGAAGAAAGAATAAAGGTAAATGTCTTGCGGGTTCCAATGCTTGTTTTGCTTGTGGTAATATGGACGACAAGATAAGAGATTGTCCTTTAGTTGCTAAAAATGCGGGAGATAGTCATTGTAAGGCTCAACCCTATCCTTCATCTGGTCCAAGTGGTTCGAGTTCGAATGCTCCTAAGAAAAACAATAGTTATACACTTCTTACTCGTGGTGAAAAAGAGGGTTCTCCTAATGTGGTTAACGGTATGTTGAAAGTTTTTCAACTTGATGTTTATGCGTTACTTGATCCCGGTGCTACCTTGTCTTTTGTGACGCCATATGTGGCTATGAGATTTGATATGCTCCTGACGTGTTGTTAGATCCCTTTGTTGTCTCTACGTTTTTTGGTGATTCTGTTGTGGCTAAGAGGGTCTAAAGAAAGTGTCCCTCACTACAACATTTTAGGCTTTTAGCCTCGCCACTAAAGTGTTGGCCTAAACTAGGGAAAAGTGTTGTCTTTAATAAAAGGCTACGTTTTTTGGTAATACTTTTTTGGAGGTAGCCTAAAGAGGTGTAACCTTTGACTTTAGGTTAAGCTTTCCGGTGTTGCCACAGCAGTTATACTTAAAAAGTGTAGCCGACAAGGTACAATGACCACGCTTTGTAGAATATCATTAGTAACAGTTTTTTTGATAAAATTACACTTTCAAGCGTACTTCTTTCTTTGTTATTGGTTACACTTCAAAAGTGTTGCCTTTAATATTTCTTCTACAACAACACATATAAAGTCTAACCTATTCTTATATAGATTCTCCAATTTATAATCAGTAAGCTACACGATTCACCTTCCTATAGCCACACTTTTGTAGTGTGACAACATTGTCTAGAATTCATGTAACCGTAATTTCTATTGGAAAAATAATAATTTTGCTTTGCATAAATTCATGTATCACATAATTATATAGAAATGATCTCAAGAAAAAAAACTAGCTAACAAATAATTTAAATGTATAGATTTGCAAATGAACTTCAAAAAACATGTCTTGTACTACACATACTTAGAAAGCAATATCTTAGAGATATGTACTAGAAATAAATTCTACACAAAATCAAATGTATTCAAACATATATCACAATAGTTCAAAAGCACATTATCGTTCACTTCAATAAAATACAGTTGACTTGTTGCCACTATTCAAATTTGATTACCCGCATTTTCCTACACATTCAAAATAATATTGGAAGTTAGAAAAAATATCATGCTCAACACTAGTCGTGGTTATTCATCCCATGAGAACTTTGAAAGAGGAAGAAAAACATAAATCATGATGGAAGAATCAAATTTGAATAGTGGTTACCCAAAGCTGTAGATAGCTACCCGAATATGCTAGTTTATAATATCATGGAGTAGAATGTGGTTACCCAAAGCTGTAGGTGGACTCAATCTTATCAATCGAATTGACTGGAATAGAACATAAGGAGACATTATGGAATAAATTTATTCACTCTTACTATATCAAGAAGTATTGTGCTATTAGTTGTTCATTCTTACAAAACCATTTAATGTATTTACAAACACATTTGAGAATGATTATTTTGTTCAACAAAAAAAAGGTACAATCACTACTTTTAGAACATAGATGAGAAAACATTCCAGTGAAACCTAGACCGAAGCAGCACAAACATTTATATATTTCAGAAATATGGAAATTTGGATCTCATTCTATATCAGCCCTTTTAATAAATTATATAGTTTTTTGTGAAACTGTACAATGGTTGTAAAAATTTTAACAGATGCCCTAATGACCTATCACAATAGGGCTTCTTGTCTGCATATTATGGATTCATAAAACTCAAATGTTTCATACAACTTATTCGCTATCATTGTCTTCATTCAAAGCTTTCGATCATGTCTATGAGTTGCAATCTCTAAGTCCCCATTTTACGAGAGTTTGCATCCAAAATGCATTTCAATCTAATATGTCGTTGAATATCTATTTAATTTACAGATTTTCTTATTTTGATTAAATGCTTCAGATGAATGAAAAATTCTAGAAATCAAAGAAAAATTACTAATTCTTTGGACTTCTTGTAGTTTAATGCAACTAAACAAACTTTTGCTCTAAATTGAAAAATGACGTATTACACCCCATCGCTAGTATTTTTCAAAAACACCAAATTAAAAAAGAGAACAAGAAAAGAAGAATTAGTCTTCAAGATTGAGACAAAATGCAAATCCATAAAGCCATTACAAACCTCGTAAGAGTTGTTCCCTTTCTGCCTTCAGGTACTCCATTTCCATTAACTTATCTCCTACCTTAACACTTGTAACTCCCCTACTTCCTCTTCCAGAGATGAGGTTTGAAACATATGTACTTTCGTTAAAAAAACATGTAGAATCCTGCAAAACTCTATCAAAAAACGAGAATGGAAGAACAATATATGTACAAATGCAGAGTTATAATAATGGTGAAACTGTGTGATTGTGGCTACTAAACAGATTAAAAGTATAATAACAATACATATGTTTTATAAGATATAGCAAAAGCACATCAAGATAGCTTGAAAGAGCTCTTAAAATTTCCTCTATATGAGAACCACTAGAAATATAGTTAATAAAACTAACACTAGTCCTTCTAATATTTTCCAACCTTAGTATGAGGAACATGATCCTATGTGAACTCTTTATATAGTGTCACATTAAATATAACACTGCTTTATTGGTCAATATAGTATGCATTTCTTCTACAAAATCTCAGTGTTAGGTCAAAATTATATAGCTTATTACTAAAACAAATAAGGCAACTAACTTGAGCATCTTGAGTCATTGAATCTACTTCATCAAGGATTATGGTTAAAAGGTGGGCAGGGATAAGCACTTAAGTAAGGAAGTTATGTTGTTAAACAACAAAGTAAAAGATAGGCTCAAAATGCATTAAATACAGAGCTAGATAAGACAGAACTTTACCTTTGCCGATTATAACGTTAAACAACATTCTATTGTGCTTGCCCCGTAAAGCTTTATTTCTAATGGAATTGAGCAAGTTAAAATTGTGGTTTCTCTTCTTGGACGCTGCAACTAAGAGTGAGAATCTGTTATTGTGATAAATGAGTCAAAGAGATAATTTCTTTAATCAAAGGTCATACACACTTTTTTTTCCGGATGAGGTAGTAGAAATCATAGATATCTTTGACATGTTAGGTCTGAACTAAAACAAACAAACAAAATGTATCAATTAATTATCTTAATCAAATCTTGTTTCATTTAGGTGATTAGGGTGATATGTTTTTACTTCAATTTTCCTATTAATATTAGTAAGATCTATTTTATGATTCTCAGTCCTCTCAATATGAACATGTGGTAAAAAAAAGATATCTTTTTTATTTCTATTCAAAGGGGTTATAGTTTTATGTTTCATTTATTTCTTTTTTCTTTTCTTGATAAAAGGATTCCAGTTCAAATGAGTCAGATCCTTCTACTTTTTTTGAAATGAGTCAGAGCTCTTCTAGTGCTAATGTTCATCATTCATCTGACGACACCAAGCAGTTCAAGATTTCATACCATAAGACTTTTCAGAGGAGCCAAGGAGTTATATCGAACGGCATAACACATGTTGCTCAGCTGCATGTTGTTCCTAGATATACATACATGGTCAATGGAAGTCAGGCTTTTCAAAATACAAAAGATGAGGAGTCACCTGGGCATGAAAATCTTGATCTCAACTACAATGTGGACTGTTGTGGTCTGGTATTAGATGACAAGCAATACAAAAGAAGCACGCCACGTAAAATGAGCTACAACTATATCATGCATGGAAGTGATTCAAAAAACCTAACTAGCAGCAACTATAAGACAAAAATTTTAACAATACAATCGTACTTGTCTGTCTATGAATCATGGAGAAAGCATGTATGAAGAAATATGACCAAGGTCAAGACAGCTAACTAGCAGCAATTATAAGAAAAGCTAGGACTTGATTAAAGGTCCTAGAAATTTTAGCAAGGCAACAGGCTATTTAAGTCAGTTCAATTTCTAGAAAAAAAATAGAAAGAAAATAGATATGCCAAAATTCAACTAGTACTCAATATAATTCTTTGAAAACAAAGGGAGAGTTTGAATTGGTCCAAAAGTAGTGCAGTTTTTTGTAAAAAGTTCTAGTTTATTCCTCTTTACACTTTTGTCAAAAGTTCAAGTTTATTCCAGTTTATCTCAAGAGGTTGAAATGCTTTCTGAAAAATGTTTTGCTTCAATATTTATGCAGCTTTTCCTATAAGCTTCGAGTTTCAAAACTATACAGTCATCACTACATAATCATAAATGTTTTTCTTTTTGGTCTACCTTGTTGAAATACCGTTGGGCCACTGACTATTATGATTTGTCCAGCATGATGAACTTTGATAAAAGAGTATTTTCACCCTCAATGACATCTTTCGGTAGTAAATCACAAGTTGACATTGTGATATTAGGTTTATGCACTATCCTGATTTCTAACCAGATAGTGTTTATGCATACCTTACAGCTACTTTGGACTATTATATATAGCTAAAAATAGTATTTCTTGCATACAAAATGTAATCATATTTGCTATTATTTTATTTGTTTTGATAAGGCTCTTGTGGTTGATGATACAAGATAGAACATATAAGCCAATTCAAGGAGCATTGGGAAAAATTCACTTGTATTAGCCAAGTATTCTATTCTCTGGAAATGGAAAAGACATACACAACTGAAAAACTTTAACAAGTTACAACTTACAATAAATGGATGTTGCTTCAATAAGCGCTTGTGTATCAGTGAAAAAGTTTTCAAAATTGCTATGCGGCAAGAGGAATAAAATCCCGAGAAGTGTATAGTTGCTCCAGATGTGTCCTGAAAATAAGGAGGTTAAGAAGTTATACGGCCAATTGATTCTCAATGGAGTAATTCATTTTTTTCCAAATGCAGCAAAGCTCGTAGAATCCTATGTACGAGTATCTGAAACCTATGATGCATTGTTAGTCTTCAAGTCATCGATTCAATCGCTTGATAACTGTTCACATATAATATGAACAGAGGACTGATTCTTATCAAATTCCCTATGGAGTCGTTGTTTCTCTATGAAGGATTAGTAACATATGAACTATTAAAGGATACCCATACATATACTTTTGTTCCCAAAGCTTCTTCCAACTTAAAAAGTTCTTCTTGAATGTAAACAAGTATAGGCACAAACAATGAAGATGGTAATAAAACCAAATACCCATATTTGTAGCTATTTAATATCTATGTACTCTAGTGTTCGTAATATGGCATCTACAAATCATGTTTTTGATTAATTCTCATTGCATAACAATTTCATTTGCCCCTTAAACTCCATGATTACCAATTATATGAATTAGAGCCGCGTAGAAGAGCCCTTTAATAATTTGAGATCTGTGATACAATGGGAAATAAGGATGCATCTACTTGGAGCGCAATGTTTGGGGTATGTTAAGAATGGTATGCACGAAGACACATTTTTAAAAAAATAACAAAATTACTTTTCTTCACAAGCTTGAAACATTTCCAGATAGAAACGGTTAGCCCTAATTTGATGGCTACTACCATTATAGGTCATTGGGTAGCTGAAAGGGATTTTCAGAAATAAGATTTGTAGAGACTTATTTCATAATCAATTCCACCAAAATACATTTTTTTTAATGGATTTGACATCAAAACGTACTTTCTCTATTAAAATGTAAATTAATTTTCAAGAATAAGATCTATAGAATCCATAATCGATTAATCAGACTATAAATTTCTAAATGAAATTAACATAAACTAGAGCAAACCCTAAGTAAACTCCATATGTGACATTAACATACCCAAAAAACTGATGGCACGACAAGAGCAGTCATCGTCTTTCTAGTTCTAGAAGGACCGTAAAACAACATATGTGAGAATTGTAAGAAAAAAAAAAAGATCGAATATTCACCTCTCTCATGTTACAACCCAAAAGTGAACTTTAGATCTAAAATTTGTGAAAATACTACAAGAAACTTAAGCAATTAATATAGGAATCGTTCGTAGAAGCCGATGAGAAATACTATGAACAAAATCTTCAGTAAAGCTTTGTATGTGATTTGGGCAGTTTCATAGTATACTGAGTTTGACCAAGAGAAGCTCCTACGAGAGTTCTCTAATTTGGGGGAGAAGTAATAGTTTTTTATTTAGGGCAAACAACATCTTTTATGCATTATTTTTTGGCCAATTAGAAATTAGAGGGATTGTAAAATATTTAGGAGGAAATATAATAATTTAGTGAGAAAATTTGAAATATTTTAGGAAAGATATAAGGTCCCACTTATAAGTGTTGTTTATAGAACTATTAAAATAGCATACTTAAAAGTGTCGTTATATGTGTAAATAGGCGTTGTCAATTATATCATAGTTTTATAACATTTATAAAGTGTAGACGATAGTCCTAAAGAGCACGTTTTACAAGTGTTTCAATATTATCATTGCCAAAATCTAAAAACTAAAGCTACACTTTAAAAGGTTACCCTAAAAAAATTTGGCAACACTTTATAAGTGTTGTCAAGATTTAGTGTGGCCTTAGGCCTAAAATGTTGTAGTGCCATTTCCTTATCCCTTAGAGTTACTCTTGTTGATTCGGTAGCGCTTGATATCCTAGATTTTGATGTCATTCTTGAGATGGATTGGTTACACTCTTGTTATGCTTCTATTGACTGTAGAACTCGTGTAACCAAGTTTTAGTTCCCAAATGAGCCTATCCTAGAGTGGAAGGGGGAAATTCTATGCTGAAAGGTTGGTTTATTTCTTATCATAAATATAGAAAGATGATTTCTAAGAGTTGTTTGTACCATTTAGTTAGGGTGAGGGGTATGGATTCCGAAACTGGGTCTTGAGTCGGTCCTCGTTGTTAATGAGTTTCCTGAAGTGTTCTCAAATGATCTACCCAGTATTCCTCATGATAGCATCCAAGGAAGCTCTACTCCATTGAAGGACAAGGATGAAGCTTTAGAAACTCCAAGGAGGCCCATAACAAGATCTCAAACCAAGGAGTTCAATGATAAGCTCAATGGGCTTCAATCACTGATCCAAAGGTGTCTTATTGGGGAAGAAGAGCTCAAGCCCAAGGGAGAGGAATTGTCCAAATGCTACAATTATTTGGTGGCCCAAATTCAAGCCCAAGATGAGGAATTTTAAGGTCCAATTTCGTGCAATTAAGGTCAACAAGAGTCCAAGAATCAGCCACAACAAGAGTTGCTTTCTGCCTAAGTTTTGAGAGAAGACTAGTCAAACTTTCCAAGATTGTCAAGATTCTTTTTCTAGTTGGGATTTACCTTATTTATTTATTTATATATAGGTTATTAA
>JAJOOR010087382.1:0-18111 GCA_036250505.1 Solanum acaule | reverse complement strand
GGAACCCCATTTCTTTTGTACTTTAATCCACAACTTTTTCATTCCTTTTCTTTTTCTTTCTTTTTTTTTTTTTTTGTATGGAGGGGTTCTATTTTTTTCAATACCATGGGTTAAAGGGGACGTTTCTTAGACTTCTTGACTTTCCTTCTCTTTTCACTACACCTCCAACTTAAGCTTTTGGCCTAAGTTGGCTATTCAATCAACCACGAATCACGAGGATTATGGGTAGTGGATTAAGAAAGGTCATGTTTTCATCAAGTTTCTTCCAAAGAAAGGTAAGGCTCAAGGGGTGTTCAAAAGGGGTTCACACACTCACAAGGTAGGCCACAAAAGAGGTATATGTCAAATTAGCTCACACTCTTCGAAGTTTCCTAAGATCATATCAAAAGATAGCCTTACTTAGTCGATCGGACCAATGGGGCAAATTCTAGGTTTTATCATGCATGGTTCACAGTAAGCTTATCACACAAGGCATTGACACCAAAGTCAAACAAGACTCCATACTTTTGCTAGTATGCAACGGTCATCACAAGAGAATCAATTTGATTGTTGGCTACTCACAACAAGATGCAAAGAGTTCACATATTGACTATGTAACTTCACTTGATCTCAGCATAGCCGCACATTCATATTCGTTCGATTATGAGCACTATTTGAGTCATCGATATTGATCGAAACTGAGACTCAAGTTTGCTGAAGAACAGCCACATTCAAGTACATACAAGAATGGGCAAAAAATTTGGAGGTGTCAAAATCATTTACAATTTAAAATAAAAGGAGCCACAAGATCAAACATCCGCAAAAAGAAGTGTAAAACACAATTTTAAGCACAACAACCCAAATATAAACAAAACACAAACATCAATATTTGCACAAAAGGTGGGCCTCACCCCACCACAAATAAAAACCATTTGTCCTAAAATTCAAATGAAGTAAAGTATCCAAAAGTGAAAGAAAATAAGACAGAGAGGGAGGTAAAGAAATGATCTTGTCTATGCTGTCTCTCTATCTGTCCGGGACTCAGCGCTTGGTGCAACAGTATGTACTTGGGCATCAATGCCCGAAATCACCTCGAAAAAGCCAGCTTCACCAGATTCTGTTGACTGTGAGTCTGCCAGAAAGACATGTACAGCAGTGTAGAATCCCCTTGCCCATGAAGGAATATTAGGGTCCAGGGTAATGGTTTTCCTAGCAGAAGTGGGCCTCTTGCCCTTGCCTTTCCCAGTAGTTGTGGCTAGTTTCAAAACTTTTCCTTTTGAAGTGAATGCATCCTCCTTTATCACAATCTCTTTGTATTTCTCTTGAGTTGGTGTTATTCTTTCAACAACTTTTGATTTAGTCAAGTCTGCAAAATCTCGAAGAGAAGTTAGAGAAACTTAAACAAAAGCTCGTCAGACCAATTTCAGACAGGCTCGCTAAACCAGAGGGCGACTCACCAAATTTCTTGGGTGAGCTAGATCGAGCTCGCCTAAAGGATTAGCTCTAAAATTGCAGCAAATAGGCAATGTGAAAACCACTCGGCGTGTCACCGTTAGCTTTCGACGAACAAAGATAAGCTCGCTGAAAGTTGCAGTGCACAAAGGCTAACGCGTGTCGATAGACCGCGAAAGAGAAGACTTTTGGCGAGTCGCCGAATGCTTTTGGCAACATCAATCTTCTCGCTGAAAGTTAGAGAATCAATCACCAAATAACGAACGGAATCAAAAGTGAGATGGGGACATTAGGCGAACCACCGAGTAGTTCGGCGAGCTCGGCCCAGTTCGCCAAACGGCCTAACATTCCTATTTTCAACCCAACTCTCAAATTCAACCCTGCAACCCTCGAAAACCAAATCAAAGCATGCACTAGTACAATCAAGATAGGACCCATAACACCCAAACAAAATCCCTCAAATTTTAATCTAGTTTAAGGCATGCAATTACGGGAACTCAACAGTCACAACTACTCGACAAGATTATCAAATTAAATCATGCATGTAAACAATCAAATTCTATCATGCAGGATCAAAACACTTCAACAACATCAGGCTATTGCAAATGAGTATAAATTTTGATAAAATAAACCTGGGGAATAGAAAACCAACCTTTTTGTGTCGATAAAGAGAAGATTGAAACGCTAAGCGGCAATGTAATCCAATTCCGATCACAAATCAACATTAAAAATAATCTAAAAATGTGAAAATATAGGAACTAGCGTGCGGGTGTGAGTTTGGGAAGATAAAAAATGAGGGAAAGTGAATGAGGTTGAAACCTTTAAACCTACGGTCTGCAAAACCGTCCAGTTTTTGCCCATTTGGCGACATTAGTCAAGCTCGCCTATCCTCTCGGCGATTCTCCGAGTGTTCATTTACCTCACCGAATTTTACAGAATCTCCAGTGAGTGTGGGGGTCCCAACAGCGGTTTCCGTCGAGATCATCGACATTGTCGTCGATTCGCCAATAATTTCACTAGGCTCGCCGAGTTTTACAGACTCCAATTTGAAGATGTCTTCAGTCAAATGGCGGATTAGGTCGTGTTCGTCGACCTCTTTGGCGACTCGCCGATTGGAACTATTGCTCGCCATCCTGCACTTTTTTAAACACTTTCCACACTTCAACCTGTACAAACAACACACCATTATTTTACCAAAATATAAATAGAAAGCAATAAGGGGTTTTGGGTTGCCTCTCAAATAGCACCTTTGTTAACGTCGCGGCACGATGCAAGTCCACCTTCAAGCCTCATTCTTAGGGTTAGCCATAGTATCACTAGGCAAATCCCCTGCTGTCTCAGATTGATATGAGACAATATATAACCCATTTGGGTCTCCAACAGCTTTATCGACACTCAATGGGAGGTGACGGTCTGGCTAAGGGTTGACACATCTTCTTTTATTTATTTCAAAATTTTGTCTGACCCTTCAACATTGTTGAGGATACAAGAGAGCATATACTCAGACCTACCACCTTCCGAATCCTTCGGCTTTTGGCGCTCATGGGGAGGCACATACCTGTCCTTCTCCTCATCCTTCCAGTTAGGATTTTAGTCCCTCCATTCTCGGTCGCCATCCTTCCAACCATCCTCGGTTGCAATCCATCCAACCATCCTCTCTAGTCCAACGTTGGTTACCACCCTACCTCGGGTAGTTTGAACGCTAACCACTGCCTTGGTTGGCTAGAAAATTTACCTCCTCATTATGCAAGGCTTTAAACTTCATCTCCTTAGGATTTGCACACCCGATCCCCACAACATTGATACTACGGGCACCAGCACCCATGACATTTTTGGATAAAATGTCAAGTTGTGTGATGATCTTGGCCATGTTTTGGTCTCTCAGATGATCTCTTTCCATCTACTCCTTAGATAGCTTGAATGTGAGAGGGGAGACCTGGTCTTCATGAGTGTACTATGCTCTCTTTATGATCTTCGTGCCATATAAAAATTGGGTTGCTATTGCATACGGTTACTGCATCAAGCCTCCAGGTTAAAGTTGGTCAGCAACACCTTTGTTTATTGAGTCCAGATTTTGGTAAATGTACTGCAGCAAAAATTTGTCGGGCAGATCATGCGTTGGGCATTGGAGCACTAAATTTTTGAATCACAGCCAAGTCTTATAGATTGGCGCACCCTCTGGACGTTTAAAATTCTAAGTGTTGTCCCAAAGAGTTATCATCTTCGAGTGAGTGAAAAATCGTACTTGAAATGCATTTACCAATTCCTCCCAAGAAGTGATGGATTCGCGTGGCAACTCCGCCAGCCAGTTGCGCGCCTCTCCCATTAGCGAGAAAAGGAATAACCTTAATCGGATTGACTCTTGAGAGATGTTTTTGAAAGAGAATGGTCCGCACACATCCACGAAGTTTTGAAGATGCTCGTGAGGATCCTCATGAGCCAATCCACTGAAAAGTCCCTTTAGTTGCAAGAGTTGTAACATATTGCTCGTTATGTGGAACACTGCATTTTCGTCGGCTAGAGGTAAACGAATGGCCCCAATACCTCCCATGAGATTGGGGGTCATTAATGTTGGTCTCTTGCACATCATTGAGATTTTCGATGTCCTCTTGGTGGCCCACCTGACTACCGTCGATGCCATTAACACTCATGATTCCTTCTTTCAACACAAACAATCAAAAGAAAACTAAAAATTAAGTAAGTAAGACTACAACTTACAAGAACAAAAATCCTACTTAACTACAAATTCTCAAATAACACCAATTCCCAGCAACGGTGCCATTTTGCTGTTTCGACGTAATCAACTGACACTATTTCGGTTCAAGTGTAAATCGATCACGTGTAGTGATATAACCCAACAAAGGGTTGGGATCGTTCCCACAGGGAGTGGTTTTGAGAATTAATAGAAAAATAAAATAAAGTTCCAATTAGTCATAGCTATAAACATTATCGAATATAAACATACTAAATCTAAGGGGTGACACAAGCGTCAGTTATCAATGGGGGTTTGCATTAATTATCAACTAAAAACAACAAAAATATAAAGAAACTAGATATGTAGATTAGATTCTTGGGATGTGATAGGAATACGTGATAAACTAGACTATCGGGTACATGCTTTTGATAGTAAATTGTTGAACATTTGTGACTAGGCTAGACTATAGTGGGGGTAAATTCTCTCTTGAGCAACTTACCCCAAATCAACTCGATTTCTCTCGAATTTCGAGTTATTGCATTAAGCACAGCCTCCCCCTTAGCCCATTCACTCTCTCCAGCTGAATGTGTGGGAGAAGGACTAGGTTCACTGTCTTGAGCTGAACCCATGTCGACCCAATACCACCGGCTATCAATTAGTAGTCTTAGTTTTACGACCTCTCTTTCGAGCAAGCCAAAACAACTAGGATGAAATTGTATTTGAAACTACAATCCCATTAAGTTCATACACAACTACTAAACGAAATCACATTTAAACAACAATTAAACCATCAACAAGCAAGACCCAACAGATAATTTAATCCATATTCAATAAATCATACCCCAAGAATTGGAGTTTTAGCTAGACATGTAAAAGAGATAAAAACTTATACCAATATCAGTTTCCATCAATTGGGTATTATGAATTAAGTCTTAAAACATGTCAAGGGTGAATAATCTTCGAGACCCACATCCAAGTATGAAAAATTTGAGCATGTTTGATGAAAGAACCCATGAGATTGAGTAAAACCCTAGATTTTTCATACTTTGAAATCACCTTTGAATTGGCTCCTTGAATGAAAAGTTAGACAAGGATCAAGAATACCATACCTTGCTATTGATTTCCACGACATTCCCTTGAAAACCCTGAAAAATTTGACCTTGGAAGCTTGGAGTCTTCACCTCTAATGTAGGTTATAGAGAGAGATCTTTTGGAGGGTAGGGGAGGTTTTGATTTGGGGTTTTGAAATAATAAAATGTAAAATAAAGTTCAACACTTTTAATACTCTTAAAATTTGTTAAAACCCCTAAAATAACCGTCCATACACTTAAAATAATTAATTAACTAATTACCAAAAGACCCCTAGCTTGGCCGAGTCCAAACCAGATTGCACAGGCATGGTTCACGCCCTAGACCACGGACTATGAATCCATTCATGGACCATGATGTTGGTCTGTGGCCTGGGGCTACAGATGGTTTGGAGGGGCATGACCTACAGAGGCAATCCACAGGGCGTGGACCCTTTCCGTAGGTCACCAAATTTTTGTAAACTTTGGTTTTCTTTGGGGTCTTAGAGGTTAAGCTTAGTGTCCTCCTCAAGGACCCCTAGGGTGGTCAATGGGGATTCGTACCTTGATTTTTAACCCCTAAACCCCTTAACCAAAGCTCGGGACAACATAAAATACCATCGAACCTCACACCAAACTCAAACACACACACGTTAGTCTCTAGTTTTACTTATTCGTTTTTAGGGTTGTTGCAATTTCTTTGTCATTTATGAGTTTAGCATTAGGCTCAAGCTATTATATTTCTTCCACCACTCATTAGAATCCTTAACTTCTTGCGAACTTAATTCCACCATTGTACTGTAACGACGTGTCTCCATCGTTATGGAAAATTTAATGGGAAGGATTTTGGGCTATAAAACGTTTGGGTATTAACTTGGAAATTTCTAACCTAGGCCAAACGTGGACGAAATCAGAGTCAGGTGAGGTCTCGAGAAATCTTGTAATGAAACCTATCCCTTATCCGGTGAGGGTAACACCGGGATTCAATGAATTGCTCACATAGTCTATGTCGGTTAAGGCTTACCCCCACAAAGAATGTTAATGAACTATGGCTTCTCAAGAGTGCACTACTTAGTGAGGGTGGTAGTATGTGATGTCATCTATGCATTGCACAAGTAGGCTTCAAGAATAGTCATGGTGTGTTCCTTTATGATGTAATGTTAAATGAAATGAATATGCTCTTATGATGATGCAAATGGAGAATGTTGGCTTAATGTCTAATGAATGACGGTGTTCTTAATGAAGCTAATGGGGAATGCTGACTTATGTATTTAATGTAAAGATACATGCTATACTTGGATTGTATCATGAGTTACTTCCTTTTCATGACTTAATGGATATGGATGTGCCTTGTCTATGGTGGCTTCAAAGGAGTACTTTGTGTGAGTAGTAGTATGAGATGCTACTTATACATTGCACAAGTATGACTTAAAGTTGACCTAGATGATGGTCCTTATGTGTTGATATGACTTATTAAATGTTTGTGTATATTATGTATGAGTATTGTGTAAAGGATGGAAAGGTTAAATTGTAAGTTCACTTTTGGTGACCTTAAGGTGGTACTTTAGTGTGGATGGTGGTATGAGAGGCTATCCATACATTTCACAAAGTTTAGGTTGAGGGTTACTTGAGGTGAAGGCTTAATGTGAAGGTAATGGTTTATATGCTGATTATGTTCTAATGTAGTTAAATGACTTGTATGTTGGTTATGGTTGAATATTATGCCACGTATGCTTATGTTCATGATTTTTTCTCAAAATGGCATATATCATGACTTTCAAATAAAATGTCCGTTTTAAGCATGTTTTTGCATGGCTATCATACTTAATACTTAATTGTGCTAACCCATATTCTTTACCTTTATGAAGTGTAGGGATTGGTTAGCCTTCTTGCTTTACGGAGGGTTCCATCTTGATTTTACGTATCTGTTTTGTTTATTAGGATGTTGTGGGTCTTATCCTTACGTCCATCACAGTTAGTAGAGGCTTAATAGATAGTAGTGTTTTGAGAAGTCTGTTTCATTTTCATTTCTTAATGTTCTAGAATTGAGTTTCCTTTTTTGTCCAGTGAATGTTTTAATACATTTATGAGTTATGTATTTTAAGACTATGAGTAAATTTTCTACTTTTTGACTTTATATATTATTGGTAAAGTCTTCCGCTGATATTTGAGCGAGGCCAAGGGTTCGCTTTGGGCCAACAATGTTTCTCGAGTACTAGTCGTGTTCAGGGTGTAGGATCGGGGCGTGACACCTTCACTATTTCAATAGAGGATACATGAATCAACAAATTAATTAACATTATCAAATTATTACTGGGAACTAAACAATAAATCCAAAACAATTAAGTAACTTAAAAGAAAAAGTCAAAGAGAGACAGAAAAAAAAAGTCGATAAGGAGTAAGAGAGAAATAAATTTCTTGGTATTCTGCTTATTCTTCTTCAATGGTAACATACCTATTTATAGGCGAAGGAATTGACTTCTGCTTGACAAGTGTTTAGGAAGGTTTCTAGAGAATGGCAAACTACTGCCAAGTGTATAGTAGTTGTGATTTCTCCAAGTTACTTCTCCAATACACCTTAATTATTTTGGCTTCGTAAGTACATTTAATAAAACAATCATTTGAAATGAAACATTTTTCTTACAATGTGATGAAGGGAAAAATTGTTTCCTATTAAGAAGAAAGACAGTCTTGACAAAGACTCTTGTGTTGATACAGAAAGTAGGGACATTGGAAGAACGATTGACTAAAATACAAGAAGAGACTTGAGATGAAAGGTAGTTTTACCTTTATATGTTATGAATGTAATTTCATTGAAGTTCCTGATAATACATGGTGGACCTATGTTGGTTCCACAACTGATATTGCAAAAATCATGCAGGATTTTTTAACTCTAAGAAAGCCGTGTGAAAGTAAAGAAAATGTTAATTGTGCTAATATGATGGCATAACATGTAGAAGACGTGGAGATTCATAGACTCATTTTAAAAGATGGTTTTCAATTATATTTAGAAAACACATTTTTTGTTCCATCGTTTTCTAGGAACTTAATTTATCTTTTGAAACTATCAACAATTAGTTATGGGTTTTATTCTCTTTCTCTACAATGAAACTTTTGAAATACAATAAACTTATTAGTTTTGGAAACTTATATGCAAAATTATATAAATTAGAGCTTGCCCCCATGTCTGAATGTAATGTATTATCAATGAGAACTATCAAGCCTTAGGCACAATTGACGAACACATCTATATTGACATATCAAAAGGTTAGTTAACGATGAAGTTCTTAAAGCTCTTATGTGAACAACATAAAGGGTAAGCCGACCAACAAATTCACTAAATCTTCAAAAAAGAGTTTTCAATTTCTTGAGATCATAATGTTAGGCAAAGCTATAATGCAATAATTTTAAAGTAATAAGAAAATATATTCTCTCTTAGAATAGGACTAATTTACAGAATATACATTAATAACCATGTATACTTTTTCCTAGAACATGACTCTAATTCTACAATTATATAGCTATAAATATTTGTTTTTTATTGTATTATTGTATTAACAGACAATAATACTTTCAAAATATATTATATCTTTCTAGCATGGTATCAACAACCATCGTTAAAAAAATTTATGTGCTCTTTGCTTTAATTTCTTTGCACAAGTACCTTGTAACCTTCATGCATTCCTCTTGTCTCTCTGTTTTCTCTGCACAAATTTTTCCTTTTTTCTGTTTTATTTTGTCTACTGAATGAATTCACAATCATCCTCGCACGATTTTCTCTTCACAAAATTGGATGGTTCCAATCTCTCTCTAGAGTTGAGGAATATCCTCAAGATTTCATTGGTGAGTTTTACAAGATAGTGAGAATCGTGAGTGTGACTTCAGTTGAAAAGGCATAACTGGTTGCTTATCAAATTAAGGGTGTTTTTCAAGTTTGGTTTGAACAATGGAAGGAAGAAAGGGTGGTTGATGTGGATCCTTTTGATTGGAGAAATTTAAAGTTCCTTTTCTTGATAGGTTCTTTCCCCTTGAGATGAGGAAGGAAAAGATACTTGAGTTCATTAACATTCATCAAGATAATATGAATGTGAACGAGTATGCTATGAAATTCACACAGTTGTCTAAATATGCTCAAACTAAGGATGCCAATCCAAGGGAAAGGATTAGTAAGTTTGTGTCGGGTGCATCCGACATGGTGGTCAAAGAATGCCTAACCACCATGCTTGTTAAGGAGATGGATGTATCATGTTTGATAGTTCAGGCACAACAAATAGAAGAGAAAAAGATTAAGGAGAAAACTAGGGATTCAAAGAGGGCAAGAAAGGATAATGGTGATTTCTCAAATTCATGGTACGGTGAAGGCAATCGTTCTCAAGGTAATAGTTCTAGTGAGAAAATGGTGTGTAAATGTTTGGAGGGTTGAAAAAGACATAGGGGTGCGTGTCTATCCGGTTCAAATGCATGCTTTGGGTGTGGAAAGATGTAACGACCCATAAAGCGAGTAGGTGAAACTAGAGCCTAACTAGTGTGTGTTTGAGTTGTTATGAGGTTTGAGGGTGTAAAATGTTGTACCGAACTATTGTTGAGGGGTTTAGGGGTTAAATGTCAAGGTACGACTCCCCAAGGTCACTTAAGGACCCTTAGGCTAACCCCTAAGACCCCAAGGAAATTTGAATATTGCCAAAAATGTGGTGACCTACTAAGGGGGGTCACGCCTCGTAGGTCCAATTACGACTCATGGACCTGTTATGTAGGTGAAGTCCCTCAAATTCAATCCGCAACCATGAACCACGCCTATGTAGGACGGTCTGTGGACCCATCCAAGGTCCGTGGATCAAACCTGTAAAAGCTGGTTTTGGTTCGGTTAAGGGGAGGGTGGTTTGGTAAATTGTTTTTATAATTAGTTAAGTTGAGGGACGGTTATTTTGGGTTAATTATGGTATTTTAAGAGTATTAAAAGTATTAAACTCTATTTTGCAATTCGTTATTTCAAAACCCAAATTAGAACCCACTTCTCTTCTCAAAAGTTCTCTCTAGAAACTCCATTGGAGGTGAAGGATTCAAGCTCTCAAGGTCAAGACTTCAAGTATTTCAAGGAATTTTTGTGGATTTCTTCCATAAAAGGTATGGTAATCTTCATCCTTGACTTATTTTCTTTCAAGGAGCCAATTTCAAAGTTGATTTCAAGGCTCCAATGTTTCCCCTAAAACCCTAGTTTTCAATCTTGGCATGGGTTCGATTTCGAACGATTTTCAAAGGCTTTATTGCATTGAATTATGAATGAATTGTGAATTTAAAGATGAATTAATATGATTTCTTCCTAGAACCCATGTTTTCCACCAAATTCCTAAATTGTGATTTGTGATTGGGAATTGATTGATTATGCAAGTATGTTGAATTATTGATGTTTATATTGAATTAAGTGATTGAATAATGTCGATTTCCTATTCTATTGTAGTAGTTTGGATTTATGGGTTGATGTTGGTTCATAGCCTTGAAAGGCAACTTAATGAAGGATCTATGTATGAATATGATGTGAAGTATATGTGTGTGATCTCAATGAAAGTGTTATTTGTGTTATGATTGAATGTTATTTCTCTATTAACACTTATGAATGATGATGATCTATGTGAAAGGTTATTCTCCCACACACACGCACTCATGAATGACAAATGAATGAAGTTCTACGATTATGTTAATGTTGAAGTACTCATTGAAAGGTTATTCTCAATTGTACTCTAATGAATGATAATGACATGTTGAGAAAGGACTTTCTCACAATATGAGAATTCTTAGTGAAAGACTATTTTCTCATATTTGAATCTTTGAGCTTTTCAATGAATGAATGTTGGGTTTGGGATGGATTCCCTCATGTGAGTTGAGACGGGGTATCTAGTAACAATCTCGTATTCAATAATGAACTAATATAATGAATGATAAGTATTCCGTGGAGAATAATGCTAAGCACTGAGTGGATAGTGATTTGAGATGAAAGCTCTCACGTGAGTTGAGGCGGGGTTTCTAGTAGCAATCTATTGAGATGGATGCCCTCATGTGAGATGAAGCGGAGTATCTAGTAGAAATCTCGCTATCCCTTAAACTATGTGCCCACATAGGTTTAGTTAGTGGATCCACCTAAGCTAAAAACAATTGTCCTACCTTAGGCAAGTAGGAATCCCTTATCCGGTGAGGGTGTCACTGGGATTCCATGAATTGCTCACATGGTCTATGTCGGTTAAGGCTTACCCCCACAAAGAATGTTAATGAACTATGGCTTCTCAAGAGTGCACTACTTAGTGTGGGTGGTAGTATGTGATGACATCTATGCATTGCACAAGTAGGCTTCAAGAATAGTCATGGTGTGGTCCTTTATGATGTAATGTTAAATGAAATGAATATGCTCTTATGATGATGCAAATGGAGAATGTTGGCTTAATGTCTAATGAATGAGGGTGTTCTTAATGAAGCTAATGGGGAATGCTGACTTATGTATTTAATGTAAAGATGCATGTTATACTTGGATTGTATCATGAGTTACTTCCTTTTCATGACTTAATGGATATGAATGTGCCTTGTCTATGGTGGCTTCAAAGGAGTACTTAGTATGAGTAGTAGTATGGGATGCTACTTATACATTGCATAAGTATGACTTAAAGTTGACCTAGATGATGGTCCTTATGTGTTGATATGACTTATTAAATGTTTATGTATATTATGTATGAGTATTGTGTAAAGGATAGAAAGGTTAAATTGTAAGTTCACTTTTGGTGACCTTAAGGTGGTACTTTAGTGTGGATGGTGGTATGTGACGCTATCCATACATTTCACAAAGTTTAGCTTGAGGGTTACTTGAGGAAAAGGCTTAATATGAAGGTAATGGTTTATATGGTGATTATGTTCTAATGTAGTTAAATGACTTGTATGTTGGTTATGGTTGAATATTATGCCACTTATGCTTATTTTCATGATTTTTTCTCAAAATGGCATATATCATGACTTTCAAATAAAATATCCGTTTTAAGCATGTTTTTGCATGGCTATCATACTTAGTACTTAATTGTGCTAACCCATATTCTTTACATTTATGAAGTATAGGGATTGGTACTCGGTTTCCCTAAGGTAGAACTAGATACATTTTAGCTTAGGTGGATCCACTAGCTAATAATCTATGCGGGCACATAGTTATGGAATAAGAAAGATGTTCATTGAAATCTGGCATAACGTAGGGAGAACTTCCATCTTACCATATCCACTATGTGCTTTGTTTCCATTCCCATAGAGTAGTTCATTCACATTACATTATTGTACTTGAGAGGGCCACCAACACTAGGTCTACCGATTCAAGGTACATTATAAGGATAGATCATTGGCTTTCCTAGAAAGGGCCACCACCATTAGATCTATCGCTTCAAGGTTCATCATTTCACACACGAAAAGGCCACCAACATTAGGTCTACCGCTTCAAGGTTTATCATCACATTAGTTTCTAGATTAATCATGAAGGACTACCAACATTAGGCCTACCGATTCAAGACATAGACTAGAATACTTCATCACTCATTTAAAAAAAGGCTACCAACATTAGGTCTACCAATTCTAGGTTTGTCATTACATTCATTACTTATTTATGAAAGGCTACGAACATTAGGTCTATCGATTCCATGATTATTAAGTCACGACACATTCATTACAGAAGAAGAGGGTGTCTAAGCCTACCAATTCAAGGTACACTACAACATTTTAGGCATGTAGCCACCCCAGTAAAGTGTGGCCTAAAATAGCAAAAATTGTGGCCTTTAATGAAAGGCCACACTTTTTGACTTCAGGCAACGCTTTAACATGGGTGGCTTAAACTAGCATAACCGTTGACCGAAGGCAACACTTTTCAAGGGTTGCCTTATAAGCCACACTAAGGTATGCCCTATTCTACACAAAGTCCACGCTTGTAGAAACTTATATGAGGACGCTTTTATGACCTGAAACAACACTTTTTATGTGTGGCCTTTGCTTCTTCATTGGCCACACTTTCAAACGTGCCATTTGATACCTCTTCTAAAGTAACATTTATGAAGAGTAGTCTTTACTAATGTACATGCCATAGTTTATTATCAATGATTCACATAATTGATGTCTCTGTGATGACATACTAATAAAGAATATTGCAAACACTAAATTATCTGATAAATAACACAAAAAATACATATATTTGCACTAAACTTTGAAAAAGAAACATCCAGGGACACATAGCAATAAAACAATATTTCAAAATGTGCACTAGCAATGAGTTCCACAAAATCAAATATAAATTTAGCATTGTAATATTCAAAAAGTTTGCATCAACTTCAATTGATTGAATTGACTTGTGGCCACGTTTTTAATATCCCTTGACATATCATCACCCACCATAGAATCACCGCTGATGTCCAATACCAAGATCTAAAAAAGAAAACATGCATAAGATAGATTAAATTCTCAACCATTTTAAAAAGAAGATATACATTAAATGCTTATTAAAATCCTTTCACTCCTTTCTATAACTAAATATAAAAGAAATACTTCGATATTGCAAATGTTACCTTGAGAACACAATCTGTAGCAACAATGGCTTCGTGGCCTTTTGTTATTGAAGCCTACATTTCCCTACAATAATAAAAATTAACATGAATTTACAAAAAGATATAGTATTATTTCCTTTAAAGATCGGTACTAACAATAAATTTCACTAAACCAAATGTATTCAAACATATATGATAATTGTTCAAAAACTATTTATGGTTTGCTTCAATAGATTGAGTTGACTCGCGGCCACCATTCAAATTTGATAACCCAGATTTTCCTATACATTCAAAATGAATATAAAAGTTAGAAAAAAGTCATACTCAACACTATTCATGGTTAATATATTAGAGCTTTTGAAGAGGAGGAAAAACATGAATCATGATGGAGAATCAATTTTGATTAACTTATACATCATGTAAATACCAAAACATGGTTGTTGGTTAAAACCATGTATCCTAAAATGCAGAATATCCCATCATAGTAGCTGATAGAATTATCATCAATGCAATATTTATGGTGCTAGTTGGGGAAACAGTGGTAAGAGTTCCTATGGAATCTGTTAGAAGACATACTAAAGGCTCCCAGATATACAACAAACACTAAGGTAGAGGAAACTTCAATTAGAAAAGCTCTATCTTACTATGTTGCAAAAGATTTTACCTCATCTTCTTGATCTGTTGTAGATGTGCCTCATCGTGTTATTAATGTTGTCTGCATCATATTGTTAATCTGCTGAAGAGGCACATAGATGCTTAGAACTCTCGAGGAGTCTATGGTGCTATTCAACGGACAGCTGATACAATTACAATCTTGCTCATGAAAACAGTAGCATAAAAACTCATGTTAGGTTTGATTATTCTTATCTGATAACATTGTTATTGCAGCATCTACAGAAATAGTCCTCTTTTTCTTCCTTAGATTTTATTTTGTGACTATAGGATTGAAGGTGGTATCCCTCCACTTCTTGAGTTTGTTGATTCAAAGGTACAGAGAGCAGCTGCAGGATCCTTTTGAGAATTAACATTTAAGATTGTGGAATGTAGTGCCCTGCCTATTCTTATAGAAATGCTTCAGTCTGAATATATCAATGCATTATCATTTACTGTTATGCTAAACTAACTGCAACTTCTTTTTATGCCAACAATGTGAACATAACAAAATGAGGTATATAACACACAAATCTGGAAATTTCACCAATACTTATTCATCTACTCTCTAGTATACATTATCACCACATTAATCCATACTAAAATTGGAAGGAGAGCATGGTTGACTTACATCCTTACGATCCACTGGAGAAGAAGGTGATGTCTAAAAAGATGAGAAAGAGATGACACGAAAATACAATCAATATAGTTGTGTAACATAATTATAATTGGTTAATCTAAAATATGTTCGATCTCATCTTCTCCTTAGGCAGTCCAGTAGCAAAGGGGTATAGATTTGATACTATTCCCTTTGTTTCACGATGATCATTAGGTAAAATCTCAGAAATTGCAGGAGTTAGACGACATCTTTTATTCTAGATCGGCATAATTCATACTTTTCACAAGCACGGACTACTTAGAAAAAACATGACTCACTTACATGAGGATCATGATCATAGATAGTACACTTGATCAATAACCTTTCGATGTAAACTTGATTATCAACTTTTCCCAAACATATAGATATCTTGTTTTCTACATTAATTCAAATACCTGATGGTCTATCTTCAACTATTGTAACTGTTGTAGACAGTAATGTACATACCAACAATTCAACAAGCATTTCTACATGCTAGAATCAATAAACAGCAATTTGAAGGTAGAAGGTGATTGAATTGAGGGAAAGACTATGACATTAAAAACTTACAGATAGAGAGCAAATTGGATATGGCAGTGAATTTAGCGAGACAGTGAATTTCAAAAGGAGCGGCTAATTGTGGAAATTGGAATGGAGCGGTGGCTTGCCAACTTCAAGGTTGAGAGACACGTTTAGATAATACCAGTTGTGTGAGGTCAAGGACTCAATAGACAGCTATAACTGTAAACCATTGTGTTTGATTCTAACAAGATGTCACCATGTTTGATGTTCCTACTTCACAATCATGAATCACCTACAAATAAGGTTATTCTAATAAATCAAATGACTAAGAAATAGAGAAACTATTGTATCCCCATATTACTAAATCAACTTCCAAGACTTCAACTAAAATAAGAAATAGAATGCAAGAAAAATACATAACAGTTGAAATAACACCTCCCTTCCACACATAACATATATTAAATGACATAAGAGTATTTCTTTCAAAAATTTATACAGTATTTCTTACACGTCAGTTATATTAAATGACATAATAGTTCTCTTGTAGAGAACTATTCTTTTTGACAAAGAAAACATCTTTTAAAGGGCCCTATCTGTTTTCAATGATGCTTCTATTGAATCTGGGATCATATGCAAAAAATATCTTTTTATTCCTCAGGAGAAATAAAAGCTCATAGTCTGAACATATAATAACATGGCCATATCTCTTGGGTGATATATTTTAGATAGAACAGTTGTAGAAATATAACAGAATTAGCAACTGGTATTGGAACTTACATTTGATATAAAACAGATATCCGCATCAGAATCGTGTGAATGTAGGAATTTGTCATAAGTTTCATAAAATAACTCATTGACAGCCCCAAGAATGTCTACGCCAGACTTTAGCTCATTTTGGGGGTCGTTGATATCAGCTTCTGTAAAAACAAAGACAATATATTTTCCTTTTGGACAGACATTATGGGAGTCGGAAAAATAGAAAATGTACCTGTAACCTTCATGTTGAATAAATAATTCTGCATAATCTTTAAAGTTTCTCTGAACAAAACAATAGATTTAGTAAGCATGTACTCTGCAATAAATAAGAAGAGTCACTTCCGAACAATTGATTGAACAAAGGAGGACTTAATTACTAGCTAGTGACATATAAAAGTAAGGTCTAAGTTAGTATGGTTCATAATCTTATTTTAAGAAGCAAAAAGCTTGCACTGTCACAAAGATCCTTCTATGCTACACACCACACAATAGGATATGATAAATCACTAAACTATCTGAAATCCTAAACATACATGTCTAATTTGTGACCAAGTTGCTTCTACGGTTAATTGACTTAGACTGAATGAGAATCATTAGTTTAAGGAATGAAATGACTTATTATAAAAATTGCACGGGCAACTTTCTTCTAGATCTGCATAATATTGGTATTAAATCATTTGTCAGTAGAAATCATTAATCTGATCCTCTTCTGCTAGGAAGATGATTAAGCAAATTTTCAAGACTTGATCGACAATGCATAAAGCCTCTACATATTAGTTAATCACAATTTCCAATAGTACCTTACCAGATAAATATGAGGGATCACAATTAACTTTCCTGCATTTTACATTTTCTCCTTCAGAAGTCACACCAACTTCTCCACCTATGTGAAACTCCACCTGCAATTCAGAAACTTTGTGTTCACATAAACTTCAATTTAATTCAATGTATATGTAAGCATTATGGAAATAGATATAAAGGTCTTTAGTCCATAACACGAAAGTAGAAACATTAAGAAAGTTGATGTATTGACATTAAAATCAAATCAAATTATAAATAAATAATAAAACTAGAAAGCTGCATTTTCTAATATACAGTATCAGTAGGCGAGATCATTATATGACGCGTAGAGAGTTCCTTTCCCCTAAAAGCCCAAATAGGAAAAGAGAACAAGTAAACAAGAACTAGGCTTCAAGATTATGACAAATGACCACCTATTATGCTGTTTTTTTCCCTTCTTTCTTAACGGTCGTATTATTGTTGCCTTTTAAAAGAAAACTTTTTTTCTCAAACATCAGAAGGATGTGGATTGTCCTCAACCTGATAAGGAACAAAAAAATCAATAATTATGGTAGTTTGGAGTAATCAATGACAATCATCTTGTTATAACAACATTCACAATAGAAGCCCCACTGGTTTTTTCTCTTCTCAAAGGGGGTTGAGGCAGGGAGATCCGCTTTCACCATTCTTGTTCATTCTAGCAATGGAGGGGATGAGTAGCCTGATTAACACAGCAAAAGCCAAAGACTGGATCAGAGGGTTCCAAGTGCAAAACAGGGCAAGTAACAACCTAGAAATCACTCACCTACAGTATGCAGATGATACCTTAGTTTTTTGTGAAGCAGTGAGGAACCATTTTCTGATTTTGAGGACCATTTTCATTATTTTTGAAGCTGTGTCAGGCCTTCATATAAACTGGGGGAAAAGCTACATCTATCCAATTAATGAAGTGGTGCAAATTGAGGAGCTAGCCAATACGCTAGGGGGGCAAATAGGGGAGCTACCCACCATCTACTT
>JAJOOR010087359.1:0-11324 GCA_036250505.1 Solanum acaule | reverse complement strand
GACTCAATTATTTTGTGTTCTTAGTTTTGTTTTATTAGGGTGTTGCGGGGTCTGTCCCAACATCCATCTCAGTATTTTAGAGGCTTCATAGACAGTTACTCATTTAGTTTTGAGTCTCTCATCTATGTATATATGTAATTATTCTATTTTGAGATTCGAGTTGCCTTTGTGGCTAGACTTTATAAGTTAAGTTGTTTTCTAACCTTGCATTAGCATTGAGTTATTATGTTGGGTTAGGTTTCCGCTGAGTTAAGAAAGCTAGGCCAAGGGTTCGCTTGGGCCAGAAATGGTCTCCGGGTGCTGGTCCCGTCCAGGGTGTAGGCTCGGGGCGTGACAAAATTTGTGTTAAAGGTTCTTTGTATAAAATTTTGTTAGTATAATTATTTTCGCTTATTTAGTTTTCCACATGTTTTAACTATTGGGATATGAGGGTTCTCCTACTTAGGTGATAGTATGTAGGTGCCTGCACGGCCCGATGGGTTGGATCGTGACACATATTCTACAATCACCATATAATTTTTTAAAATTATTTTGTTTATATATGTATTAGATCAAATTAGTATTTTTATTGAATTTATATTTATAAATTTTAAATAAATAAAAAATTTATACTCCCTCTGTCGCAATTTATGTGACACTTTTCATTTTTCGAGAGTCAAATAGTTTAAGTTTGACAAAAAATTTGCACATGAAATATTCAATTTTTTTGAAATGAAATTTATATATTTGTAAACTACTCAAAAAGTACTATAAGTCACAACAATTGATAATTCAAAATGTTTAAAAGATCTATGAAAAATTTACGGTCAAAGTTAGACTTGTTTGAATCTCAGAATTCGAAAAGTGCCACATAAAATGGGACGGAGGGAGTATATTCAAATGTATAAAAAATAAACAGTCGGAATTATTTAGTATTCAAATCTTAATATAATAATTTACAACATAATTAGAATTTGAATCTGTATTCAAATTCAAATATTTAAATCTTAATGCACATCATATTTATTCGTTATGTCATGATATTAACATTGAACACATATCAACGTTATTTATTTTTGTTTTAATCCTTTCATATCAAAGGATTTACTTACGTACGTACCATAATTAATTCCTTGAATCATCTTCATTGGTGATTAATTCTCATGGCTTCCACATATGGTTTCCCAACAAATTCACAGTTGAGATATCCTCTATAAAATTCAGCGGCTCCCATTGTTTTGAATCTTGGTGGATTATGAGTTGTAACAAGGCTACTTGCTGGACCTAATATAACATCCAATCTTTAACTATGAAATGTTGCAATTGAAATCCCTTCTTTTTCTGAGCTCACCATTGATCTATGCTCTATACTTTTATAAATTACGTTTGAGAAAATCTGGTCCAAAAACAATAAATAATTATAAGAACGGGGCTACCAAGTCAAGTTAGGGCCGTGATGAGGGTTTTGGGTCAAATTCAGGTTTTGAGTCCCGCGTCAAGGTAGGGGTAAGGTTTTGAGACAAAGTTAGGTCTCAAATCTCGAATCAGGATTGGGTTCATCTCAAGTCAGGGTCGAGTCTTGGGTTCTGGGTCCAAGTTGAGTCTTTAGTAAGTGTCTGTCTAGGATCTCGTGTCCAGGGTTGGGGTTGGGTCTCAGTGAAACTTAGGTCTCAAGTCTTGGGTCAGGGTCAAGGTCATCATGAGTCGAGATCGCGTCTCGGGTTTTAGGTCAAAGTCCAATCTAGGGGCATGAGAAACGTCAGGTCTTAAGTCCTAAGTTGGGTTTAGGGTCTTATGTCTTGAGTTAGGGTTAAAGTTAGGTCTTAAGTCTTAGGTTGGGGTCGGTTTTGAGATCTCTTGTCTTGGGTCGGGTTAGTTCTCGAGTCCCAAGTTAGGGTTGGATCTCCAATTACTAGTCAAATTTAAGGGTCAATCTTAGGGCTTGAGTTCTAGATCAAAATCGAGTCTTGATTCGGGTCTAAGGTTAGGGTTCGGGTCAGGTCCTCAGCTAGGGATTGAGACTAGGGTCTAGAGTGACGGGTCGAGATCGAGGGTCGAGTCTCGTGTCTTGGGTTTCAAGTCAAGGTCAGGTTAGATCTTGGTATCTTAAGTTTCCAAATGTGTATATATATTCAAAATTCGATATTCAGTCCAATATGATCATATAAATTTAAACTATAGAGAAATGAATAATAGAAAAAGAGAAAGAGAATTGAGGAAGTACCTCAAAAGTATCTCCAATATTGACTACAAAGGCATTTGTGAGTGGTTCAATGGGAATCCAAATTCCATCTTTTCTAATTTGAAGACCTTGAGTTTCATTGACTTGAAGAAGTATTGTAAGGCCTGTTGCATCTGAATGAAGAGTAAATCCCATCACTTTGTCTGGTTGTGGACATGGTGGATAGTAATTCATCCTCATTGATTGCATTCCTTCTTCAAAAACACTTTTCACTTCTTCTTCATCAATCCCCAAAGCTTTGCCCAGCATTTTCAAAACTTTCATGCTTAGCTCCTTTATTTCTTCTGTATACTCTTCAATCGTCTCTCTACTTACACATTAATTGTCATGCCCCGAGCCTACACCCTGGGCGGGACCAGCACTCGGAGACCATTACTGGCCCCAAGCGAACCCTTGGCCTGGATTTCTTAACTCAGCGGAAACCTAACTCAACAGAATAACTCAATACAATGAAAGGTTATAAAACAACCAACTGATAAAATCTGCCAAAAGGTAACTCGAGTCTCAAAAATAGAATATTATATATATACATAGATGAGAGACTCAAAACTAACTGATTGACTGTCTATGAAACCTCTATAATACTGAGATGGATGTTGGGACAGACCCCGCAACATCCTAATAAAACAAAACTAAGAGAACAAAATAATCGAGTCCTCCGGAAAGCAAGGAGGCTCACCACCGACTCTGGAATGCTTAGCTGGATCAACGGTGTGCTGGATGCTGATCCTGGGTACCTGCATCTTCATCATAATAAGATGCAGGCCAACTGGCATTAGTACATGGAATGTACGAGTATGCGAGCTGGAAAGTTAAACCACAACTCAAGCTTGAAAGGAGTACAAGAGAACACTTACCTTGGCTCTGTTCGACTCATGAATAACTGAACTCAATATAAAGAAATAAGACACATGCAATATATAAATAGCTTGTAAAGCAGTGTAAACAACTTAGCTCGTTAATGATAAAACAATAACAAACTCAACTTATATAAAAGTAATATAACTTTTGTGGGAGGTTCTTTAACCGACAACCACCACTATGAGCCCTAGTGATGATACAACATTTTACCTCACGTTGCCCAAGGACCATCCTATACCTTGTCGTGATATAGGACCTTACTTTACTTAGTGGATCCACTAGCTTAATCTTACGTGATCATCTAAAAAGAATGACCCGTTAAGTCCCCATGTTGGCTACATGGTTCTTATGGAGAGTTGAGTTAATATGAACTCGCTTCCCCAATTCGGTGCTCAATACTACTCCCAAAAATACTTTGGCTCATAAGTGTTTTAAACACATCTTTCTTTAGTTTGAGATAATTGCTCAAAACTTAGCTTAAAATCTCTTTTGGAATCGATGTTCCCTTTCTTGCTCAAATGTGAAAACATTTAAAAACTTCTTTGGGAATACTTAGTTCCCTAATGACTTTTGAGAAATGAGCTTGACTCTATATTCTTGGCTTAACTTGAAAATCGATACACTTTACTTGACTTGAAACTCTATACTCTTTACTTGACTTGAAACTTGAGCCTTGAAATGAAGTTAAAACGTTCAATAAAGACTCTTTGAAAGACTTTAAAGACTTGCTTTGACTTACTTCTTAACTTCTAGACTTGACTTCTAACTTCACTTGACTTTGATCCTAACTCGCCTTGAATTGGATTATAGATTCAAGGTATATGATCATATGTTTATGGATGAGTTCTTGACGTTTAGACGTACCTTGGAGTGTTGGAAACAACTATGAAACATAGGTACATTACCAAAGAACATGCATGAAAAAGTGGGGAAAGAATGGGAAAGATTGGCGCCCTTGGCGCTCTGAGAGGCGCGGGGCGCCAGACCACAAAGTTCAGAAGGGCAGCTGGGGCGCACTGCTAGGCGCGCCGCTCCAAGGGAGATAGCTCAGAAGCTCTTTTGGGGGGCGCTGGCAGGCGCGACGCGCCACCCCTTTCCCTTGAAAACTCGACTTTTCTCCTTCTTTTTTCCAACTCTAAACCACCCTAACTTCAAAGGTTTCAGCCCCAAACACTTCAAATCATAAATCCCCTTAAGATACAATAGATTTAACCCGGAAACACAACCGGAAACATGCCCCAAAATCAACAAGAACTTCAACACAATCACAACCAACAACTTCAACAAACACAACCAACAACTTCAACAAACACAAGCAATCTTTTCTCGGAATTAATACGAGTTTAGCGTGTGGGGGAAAGAACTAACCCAACACTATGAACTCACATACCTAGTAGGGATCACCCCCGACGATATCCACGACGATCTCCATGCTTGATCTTCTCTTTCTCCTCTTCTTCTCCTCTTCACTCACAAACCCTCACTCTCACTCTTTTAAAAAAGGAAGAACTGATCTAAAAATCAGTCTAACACATCAATATAACCAAAAGAATTGGTTAGGGAAAAGACCAAAATACCCTTACAATTTTTGGGCTGACTTTCCTGTGCCAATAGCCCAACTTCCAAAGGGCATAACTCACTCATACGAACTCGGAATCGAGCAAACTCGGCGGCGTTGGAAAGATCATTCCACGAGCTTCGCAAGCATAACTAGAACTACACCTAAATCATCCTGAGATAGGAGTTATGACTGTTCAAAGTTGGCCAAAAACTCACTTTTTCCCACACTTCACCAAATTTCCAGATTTTTTAATTCCTTCCAAAAATGACTATTTCCAATTCTAAGCCTCTTCATAGTTATTTCAAATTGCCGGATGTTACATTAATAAGTGATTCTCCTACTTATTTTCTAGTGTTTAGTACAAAAGAGCGCGAACAATGTTAACAATTACGTACCTAAGTGAAAGGTAAAGCTTGGAAAATATAGGCTTCCGCAAATAGGTCGGTGAGGTCTTCAAGTAAAAGAGATCAGCCCAGTCAAGCTTTTGTTCATCAGAGACAATGAACAACTGTCCAAATCCATCTGTATCTCCTGACGATTGTTCAAACTTCTTCTTCTCTTCCAATGGCAAATCAAAGAATTTTTGAGTTTCATGTTTCAGCTTCTCCACTACTGAACAACTAACTCCATGATTAATTAACTGCAAATGTCGTTGAACTTGTTATTACTCCCTCTGTTGGCATGGAGTTTAAGAAAATATGAAAAGATTTTTTAAGTTTGTAGTCTGATATAAGTCATAATATGTTTAAGTAGTTAAAATTATTATCTAGGGTGAAATTATTATTTGAATTTATATTGTTACTAAATATTAAAAAAAAAATTGTCACTCTGTTTTTTTTTAAGCGAGATAAGTGTTAACAATACATCTAAAACATCACATTTTTTCTAGTTTCATACCTAAATAACTAAACTATTGGAAGTGTAATACACTATCTGTTTTATTGGTAAAATTTTGCCACATGAATAAAATATTTTATCTTGACAAAAATAAAATAAGTCATTAATATTAATTATAAGTTAAAGATTAAAGTATTACTATCTATGAAAAAACTTTGTTTTAAAAGATAAAATTTAAAATATTTTTATCACTCCCACCTCCACCTCAGCCACGACAATCCCCCCATCCTTTTATTATTTAAATTTCTTTTATAAAAATATTTTTTTTAAAATCCAGACTTCACCCCCTTCCCAACTCCTTCCAAAAAAAATTGATACTCCCTCCGTCCCATTTTATATGTCATCCCTTTCTATAAATAATTGGTACATAATACTTGTCATTTCATAAAATCAATGCATAAATTACCATATTGTTCCTTTTATACCCTTGTGAATTATTAGCCTTGAAAATATACATTTGACCAACTTAGAAAAGTTAAGTAAATGATTCATGTTCATTGGTTAAATTAATTAATCAAAATGAGTTCCAAAAAAATTAAATGAGGGTAGAAGGATAAAGTTACATCATTTCTTAATGCAAGTGCAAAGTAAAAATGTGACATATAAAATGGGATGGAGGGAGTATTATTTTTATAAAAAAAAAAAATTAAAAAAATTCTACCACACACCATCTAAGTTTCTCTTCCCATTGTTTTTTTACATTTTTCTCGTTTTGTGTTGGATATGTACATATATTTTTAGAAAAATATTATATATAACACAAAACGAGGAAAACATTGAAAGCGTAGGCTTAGGTGGGGTGAGGTACAATTATTTTTTCTTTGAAAAATAAAATAATATCTATATTATTATTTGAAGGATAGGGGCAGATGAAGTAAGAATGTTTCAAAAAACTTTTATAAAATGGATAGTAATACTTTTATTTTTAACTTTAACTAATACTAATAATGTTTTTTTTTTTTTTGTTAAGGTGGAATGTAATTTTGTCCATTATTTTAACTAATACTAATAAATTATTTGTTTATTGTTAATATAGAATGTTTTGTCCATTTCTGAAAATAAAAGAAAGGATGTAGTACACACCATGATAAGAGTGTAATAAAGAGAGAGATGCGTTTCTCAAACTAGTAAGTGATAACTTACGTAGAAAACTCATATTCTCAATAATTTAGTTAAAAAACTATATAAAAAAAAAAGAATAATTTAAATGTGTTTTTTGACATTTTTTTAAAAAAAATTAACTGAAAAAAAATTGTATCATACAAATTAGGACAAAATAAATAATATACATATACAACCTATATATTGTCCGTTTTGGCCCGACCCCTATTTGGACTACTTCAAGGCCAATGGGCTTTACCGTTTTGAAGCAAACAATCTTGAAAATTGATATCATATTAAAGTATATGATAGTTTTATTTAAAAAGTTTAAACTTAAGCATACACAAGCACTTTTAATTGATAAAAGACATTATTTTCTGTTTTATATCAGAAAAGTCACTTGATCTTTGCTATTATTTTATTGATCTATTTAGTTGACGGAGTTTTAAGCAATAAACTTGTTAATAATAAAATATGTACGTACCTGAAAGAAACCCCAATCTTTAGCTGCAAAGTGCAACTTGTTAAGCTCAAGATTCATGGAGTGATGATCATTAGAGTTAATCAATCGTTGCATATCAATACTGGAACTTGCTTATAATTTGATGTGGCAATTGAACGGTCTTGATCATCACGTACGTATCGCGATGGAATTGTCACGAGTTTCTTCTTGGCTAGTTCCTGGACAGAAGGAACTTCCATGTACTTAACTTCTATTTCTCCCATATTTGTTGAACTGCTTAATTCTATGGCATTCCAATATTGATAATTTGATATTATATTAACTCTACAATCACTTGTGTCCACAAGTCATAACTACTTTGCATGATATTTCAATCTCATTAAATTATTGCGTGTGAGGTCAGTAAAACAATCCGTACAATTGGTGGGCAAAAATGGGACAAACAGAGACCATAAGCAGAATACACATGCATGTACCACCAAAAGCATATTATGTATGGTTATACCCTTGTTATAAATGGAAAAGGGTCAAAATTACTCTCAAACTATTCGAAATAGCTCATATATATTTGTTGACACCCAATTTCGATCTAATATTTTAAAAATTTGTAATTTTTAAGTCTTATTTATTCAATAGTTCAAAATACATTTTTTATAATTTTAAATAAGTTTATTCAATAGTACAACAACCATGAACTCTAAGCTCCGGCGATGGACCAAAAACGGACCAGATCCGGCGAGCTCTATTTCTGGCCGGAGAATTCAAAATTCTGGCAATCTCCATTAGCTCTATTTGGAAGTGATATATTGTTTTTTAATTGTTGTGATATCTTTGCTTTGCCTTAGCATTTTTTAATAATTTTTGCCATAATTTTTTGACATTGTTTTTGTCTGATGGCTGGCCTTACTTTATTTATTTGTGTTAATATAATTGTGTTGTAAAGCTTGCCTTTTGTTATTTTATTTATTTGGGTGTTATTCTTTTAGGTGTTTCAACTGATTTTACAGTTACATTACTTTGTTTTTGTTTTTTTCATTTAATGGTTGCTTTAATTATTTTAGTCTATTATTAATTGTTGAATGTTTATCCACTCGTTTTTATTGTTATTTGTGTGAGCTGGACCATGGACCCTTGTCATTGCCTTCTTTCTAATTGTTAATATTATTATTATTATGTTATTTTCTTAATGACCAGTTATCATATTTTAAAGCATCTGTTGTATTTATTTTTTTATTTCACTGTTACATTTTGTTGTTGCTCCATTAACGATTACTCCGACTAGTTTGATTGTCTTGCCCTTTTGTTATTAATTGATATTGAATAGATGTCGAGCTTAATTGGTCAATGAAAAAATCTCTCCCTCGGTTTTCGAGGTCTTCCCATTTTAAAAGACGGAAATTTAGTTTAAGTTTATATTATTTGTTTTGTTAAATTGGCCGATGAAGAAATTACCATCGATTTTCAAGGCCTCCCATGTATATAAGACGGATTTTTGTTTTAAGTTGTTATTTGTTCCATTTATTTTTATTTATGTTTATTTATTACTAATACTTTTAATAAGTGTGTTTACAGGTACCCCGGAATCGCTTCCCATTGAAGCTATTCGAAAGGAGTTCGAATTATATTTTCTATTCATTATTGTGTATATCATTAACGATAGACAAACACTATGTCGTTTTTCATATTACTTGTTTACTTTATTATTTGTGTATATTTCATGTTTATTATACTTGTATATTATTTTTATCTCCTCCCCAATTTGAAAAAAATGAATTCAGTCGGGAACCACAGTTGTGGATTTGATGCCTAACACCTTCCCTTCGAAATCACTTGAACCCCTTACCTAGAATCTATTGGTTTGGTAGACATTTTTTAATTGGTTTCCTAATTTTTCCTAAAATTATGTGGCGACTCTTTTAAAACTTTTTTTTCTTGAAATACTTTTAAAATCGACTTAATTGATTATTTTTTTGAGTCATCGCGTTTCTCCTTATTTGAATAAAGTAGGGATGTAAACAATACCCTTTAATTATGTTTGGGATCAAAACTATCATTGCCGTCTATGTTTTGGACCACAAATACCCTTAAAACGTTATCTTTGCCATTAGAGCTGACATGGCAGTCCACCCAGGCAGTCCAACATGACAAAAATACCTTCCTCTCAATAATGTTGTTCTTTTTTGTTCATCCCTATCACAAAAAGAAAATCAAGTACTCCCTCCGTCCCATTTTATGTGAGGTAGTTTGACTCGGCACGAAGTTTAAGAAAATAAGGAAGACTTTTAAAACTTGTGGTCCAAAATGAATGATAGAAATTTGTGTGACTGTAAATCATTTATTAAGGGTAAAATAAACATTTTATAGTTAAATTGTTACTTTATAGAGAAATGTGTTATTCTTTTTTAGACTGACTAAAAAGGAAAGTAAGTCACATAAATTGGGATAGAAGGAGTATAATTTTTTCATTGTTCTTGTTTGAGTTGTTGTTCGGGTTTGGAACTCCAATTTCAAAGTATGCTGAAGTTTGTTTGAGGTTGTAATTGCGTGTTGATGGATTGAGTTCATTGCTTGGGATTTGGGGTCATAGATTCACAAAATCGATTTTTAGATTTTTCAAGCTTTTAATAATTCTTTCATATAGTTTTTGGATTTCAACTCAAATCTTAAAATATCAATCTTCAAACCAAAAATCAGTTGTTAAACGTCAATTTCTAGCTTCAATCACAATATCCAAGCAATTTTTAGTAACATTCAGTTAAATCTCTTCAATTTTTTGCACTTCAAAAATCCAACAAAGGATAGAAATTTCTCACCAACAAGCTTTCAAATGAATACCTATTTTTGAGTTTCAACACAAAAAGAATGACTTCAACAGTTTTTCAACATCTTTCAACCTTGAGAATTAAATATTCAGCCTCAGATTTGATGACATCAAAAACCCAAACAATGAACTCAACCATTCAACACACAACTATTATCTCAAACGAACTTCAGCACACTTCAAAATTGGAATTTTAAAGTCCGAACAATAACTCAAACAAAAACAACCAAAAAACTATTTTTGATATTATTTTTAAAAAAAAAATTGTGATAGAGATGAACAAGGAAGAACAACATAATTGAGAGGAAGAGATCTTTGTCACGTTGGACTGCCTAGGTGGACTGTAATGTTGGCACATATGGCAAAGATAGCATTTTATGGGTATTTGTGGTCCAAAACATAAACAACAAGGGTAGTTTTGATCTCAAACAATAATAAAGGGTATATATGAGCTATTTCAAATAGTTTGAGGGTAATTTTGACCTTTTTCCGTATCATAAATAATGTGGGGCAATTGAGACAGTTTCAATTTGGCTGTCCTATTTTTAAAAAAAAATTAGTCTATTTAAAAAATATATTATTTTTTTTCATTTTGACAACTTTTAAATTTTAATTTTTCATATGACATGTTTTACACTACAAAATTGAAAAGTTCTTTATTATTTTCTTAAACTATGTGTTAAATCAAAATCATACAAACAGATTAGAATGAAGAGAGTAGTAACTTATAAGTAAGGACCACCATTATATAACCATTCATCAGCAGATGTCGCTACCTAAATTGCGTATAAATGAGCTACATGCAAACTAGACTATAAATACGAGTGTAGACAGTAAAATTCGCGTCGAGAAAACAATAATCAAGAACGAAAAATTATGCAACAATCGTATTTATTGATTTAAAGTGCGAGCGTTACAATCTCTATTATTCCGGTATGCCCCTCCTCCCAGTAGGTATATAACGCATGCAGCTAGTAGGCCGTTAGTAGCGGCGAGCGAGAGCGGATTGGGGTTTGAGTTTAATGCCAAGGCCGACGAGGGAAGCTCGGGACGGAACAACCACAACGTTACACCCCAAAACTATACGGACACATTCAATGAAGCAGCCAGTACGGCAGACAAGCGAGTCGAGCTAACTTTCGATCGAGGACGGTAAATATTAAATGGAATGCTTAACCTGCTAAACGTTGTTCATTCCCTTTCGTCAAGTAGGTAAAGTTACAAAATTGACTGGGTACTGTGACTCTGACTGAGATTTTTGTCCTGTCACTCCCCGAGCCTACACCCTGGGCGGGACCGGCACCCGGAGACCATTTCTGGCCCCAAGCGAACCCTTGGCCTGGCTTTCTTAACTCAGCGGAAACCTAACCCAACAGAATAACTCAATGCAATGCAATAT
>JAJOOR010087350.1:0-10800 GCA_036250505.1 Solanum acaule | reverse complement strand
CTATGCACCTTAAACAAATAGAACAACAAGGAATTTTAAAAGAAAAAAAACCCCACATCCCAAAAAGGAATTGTCACAATCGAGTTACCATTCTCACAAAAAAAAAAGAAGGATTTCACAATGAGCTTCGAAGAGATTAACACTGAAGTAATTACAACATACATGAATCTACTCCAGCTTAAATTATATACTCATGTCATTTAAGCTATCAGAACAATAACAATGGTAAAAGCAAACAAACCCACATCCCAAAAACAGATTATTCACAATGAAGTTTCAATAGATTATCACCGAAGTGAATGCAAAATACAAGAACCTACTCCAGCTCAAACTCTACACCCATGTAATTTAAGCTATCAGAAAAACAAGAATGGCAAAAGCACAAAACCCACATCCCAAAAAGGGATTTCAACAATGAAGTTTCAAGAGATTAACACTAAAGTGAATACAACGAATCAACAAACAAACAAAAAAGTAATTGAATCAGAAAGACTAAAAGTGGAGCGAGAAAAACGGAATTGTATAAGTGCTCTTCAGCTCTGTTTTCGCTCTTCAGCGGTTCCGTGAGAAAAGCGATCTTTAGCTCTTCATCAATTCTTCGTTTCTGATTTGGGGTTTCAGCTCTTCAGCTCAATGTTCTTCAGCTCCCTCTTCAATTCTCCATAGAAAAGTAGTATGTCGTTTTTCTGATTAATGTTTTATTAATTATTAATGTTTTATTAATTATTAATGTTTTATGAATTATTTTTTTTGGCCAATAAAAATGGGAGGGAGAGTTAAAAATGTTGGAGGGAGAATTAAAATTTTAGTGAAAATTTTAAGCAACACTTGTAATGTGTTGTTTTTACAATTATAAAATAGGACATTTTAAAAGTGTGGTCATATATGTAAATAAGTGTTGCCAATTATATCATACTGTAACAACACTTATGAAATGTTGTCAATATTATTGAAGCCAAAAGTTAAAAACTTGGGCTACGCTTTTAAAGCGTTCCCAAAAGTATTTTAGGCAACACTTTATAAGCGTTGTCCAAATTTAGTGTGGCCATAGACCTAAAATGGTGTAGTGAGTGTCTTGTAGATTAGGAGCAGTTAGAGGTTCAAGAATGGGTAATTTATATGGGTATCCATTCATATTTATCCATTTTAAATGGGTTGGATACCCAACTCATATAAAATTGTGAAAAAATAAATAATACTCATATTTACCCATTTAAAGTGGGCAGTTAAATGGATAATATGAATAAAAAAAAAATTATTTATAAAAAAAAGAATAGTGATTAGGGGTGGGTGGTAAAAAAAGCTTTTTTTAATTTTTTTGAAATAGGGGACGTGGGGGAGGGTGGCTGGTAGGGGGTGGGGTGGTAATTATTTTTACATTTTTTTGGGGTGGGGTGGAGGTAGGGTAGGGGCAGGGTGTGGGGTGGTAAAAAAAATTTTTAATAAAAAAATTAATATTTTTTTTACTCTTTTTTGGATCGTTGGGGTGGGGGGGTGGTAAAATTTCTTTTAATATAATTTTTTTAAAAAAAAATTACATTGTTTTAAAGGGGAGGGGGGGGGGCAGGGTGCTGGTCGGGGGATTGGGTGAAAAAAATAACTTTTTTAAAAAAAATATTTATAAAGAAACAAACTATATTTTTTTTACATTTTTTTTTAGAATAGAGGGTAGGGGCTGGTAGGGAGGGTGGAGTGATAAAAAGATTAAAAAGATTTTGTTTTTAAAGCTTTTAACAAAATCTCTACTATAATATTTGGGAAACTCCTTTTTACCCAATAAAAATGTGAGTCGAGTCGAGTGCTTTATCCATTTTTATTTAACTCATTTTCAATTGACTCATATTCCACTAGACTCGCTCATTTGCCACTCCTAGTAGCAGCCAATGCTTGTGGCAGCTCATCTACATATTGGAAAGAGTAGTCCCACCTGAAGAAACACTTAAGATCAGTATCTTTATTCCTACTACAAATTTGACACGCATCAGAATTGTTTCTCTCATAACTTCTACTTGATGGATTGTTATAATTAAGATCCTGGTCCATATTTCTTGTTATACGAGCATGTTTGTAACACCTCGTATAACACATCAGCTAGTTCTATTCATATGATACTGGACATAGCCTTATCGTATAGGTGAGGGACGATGTTGTTTATATGATTAGTGTTGGTTTAAACTAGCTAGGAAGGTGATATGATGCCTTGCACGTTGCAGCATGTGTACTCCAAGTGAACCCCGACGAAAGTATTGAAACTCGAAATAGTAAGGTGGTAATTGAGTTTTGATCAGTCTGGGATTTTGAATCATTAAGGACTTTGTTTTGATAGTTGAAGTGTCCTCAATGACTAATTTATGCTCTAAACTGATGTTTAAGTGTTGATTTGTAGAAATGAAGGCTTAAAGAGCAAGGCAAGGACATTATCGGGAAAACAAGAGAGAAAAAGTTGAAGAAGTTGAAGGAAGGCAATCCTGGTGATCGCCAAGACCACTCGGCGAGCCGCTAAGTGGCTCTTTAGCTCGCTTAATGTTTCAGCATGCCAGCCCTGGGGAAGAACCTACTTGGCGATGGAAATGGACATTTGACACACAACCGAATGACTTGGCCAACACAATCTCGATCACCTAAAGTCACATAATTCTGAGGATAAAGAGTTAAGGCAAATCGGCGATGGACTGGAGCAAAGGGCAAATCACCGACCTGGTTGGCGAGGCGCGACTTTCTTCGCCTAATGGTCCTGAAGGCCATAAATTGGGAAACTATAAATTGAAATTTGAAAAGGAGAAAATGAATCAATCATTTAATCTAAGCATTGTAGAAACTAAATTGAGCTCTCCTGAGTTTTCTAGTGTAGACTTTGAAGCTTTTGAGACTTGGTTTTAAGGAATTGCATGTGGGTTTTTGAACTAATTCAATTTGAAGCATTGTAGAGACTTGGAAACTTTTACCTAGCTCATGGATAATATAGTTGGTAATTAGGTTATGGGTATTGTTGTTTACTGTTTTAAATGCTTAATTGAAATAGGCTTAATCGATAGTTGTATATTAATCTATGAATTGTAGTTGCAAATGAAATTCAATCTTAGTGTGCTACGCTTGCTTGGGAAAGTGGTTTTAGAACCAAGGTTTTTGATTAATGATTGTAGTTATTGGGTTGGTGTGGGTTCAGCTCAAGAGAGTGAATCCTAGGCTCGATTTTACCTATATAGCTTGAGAGAGTTGATAAATTAAGGTTTTGGGTTGTTCTTATTGTTAAGGTTGTCAAGGTTCAAGAGAACTCGCTTGAATCGTAATAGTTGTTCAAGAGAAAGCTATTACATCTATAGTCTAGCCTACCTACTGAGATTTAACAATCGTTAGTAAACTTCAATTACCCATATAGCGAAATTAGCCTATAATCGTCACATCCAGAGAATTCCACTATACATTGTTGAATCCCCTGATTTCATATTTGTTTTAGATGCTAATTGACAAACCAAATGCCTCATATGACATTAGTTGTCAACCCCTTCGATTTATCTAAATGTTTACGATAATTTTTACTCCTACCACAGACTAGATTACATTTATAACTTCATAAGTGAATTCGAACTTGTACTGCTCCCTTTGGGTTCGACCCAAACTCTTCGTTGGGTTTTATACTAGATAACTATTGCCTAAACCTAGTATTGGATGAGGTGTAGTTGAGCGTTCATAAAAAATGGCGCTGCTAACGGGGAGTGATGTTTAGAATTATGTTATTGAATTTTAAATTGTGATCTTCTTGTGTTGTAGTTGAATCGACTTACTTCATTTTGTATTTGTGTTGGCTGTGTTTGAACAGAAGAATAGATGAGTGTGAATGGGAATAATGGTAGCCAAATTGGCCACCAAGATGATATCAGAAATCTGAATGATGTGAATGAACCGATTCAATTGGGTGGTGTTAGTACGTCTACCTCTAGTTGAGGGGAATGTTGTCTTCCATGTCACTATAACAGTGCTACAACTCTTGGAAATAAAAGGATTATATGGAGAGCTAGCCTATGAGGATCCTTATGAGCATATTCGGAATTTTGTAGACGTATGTGGTACTTTCTCATCCAAGAACATCTCACAAGAGTCAGTCTTTCTCCAGTTGTTCCCATTCTCTTTGATGGGGGAAGCTACCAAATGGTTAGCTGATCTACCGAGGAACTCCATCACTACTTGGGATGAACTTACCGCAATGTTCTTTTTGAGGTTCTTTCTTCCTTAAAAGATGATGGCATTAAGGGATAATATTCAAGGTTTCAAATGCTTGGAGGGTGAACCAATTCACGAGAAGTGGCTGAGATTTCAAAAGTTGGTCATTCCATGTCCGACTCACAGACTTCTAAATGACGTGTTATTACAACATTTATAAAGGAGTATTGACTTGGTGAACAAAGGTGTTGCTGATAAACTTGTTCCAGGGGGTATAATGCAACAACCATTTGAAGTAGCATCTCATCTCCTCGATGGCATGACCAAGATTAACAAAGCATGGTACACTTGTGAGGACCAAGTGCCTCCTCTCACTTTTAGAATGACAAAAGAACAAATCGAGAAGGACCAAGAAAGAGACCAAAATATGGCCAAAATGATGACCCAACTGAATACCTTGATGAAAAATGTGATGAGCAGTGGGTTGAAGAATGTAAATGTTGCTGGTATTGGTGGAGCAAAACCCGAGAAGGCACACTTTGAAGCTCTATATAATGAGGAAGTGAACTTCCTTGCAAATCAAGGAGGAGGTATCCGTCTTAGCTATCCAAGGCCGGGTGGAAATTCGGGTTGGAATAGAGATGATGGATGGAGAAACCATGTTAGAAAATGACATGACCATAATTCTAATTGGAAAGAAATGGATGGTGACAAGGAATGATACATCCCACCTCATGAACTCCAAAAGCCAAAGGAGCAAAGGGATGACCAGGAGAACTTTCGTACAGAAGACATGCTTGCACACATTCTCAATAAGGTGGAAGGGTCGGACAAAGTTTTGAAAGAAATGAAAGAGGATGTCTCCACACTCAATTAGACAGTCACCTCACACTCAGTGTCAATCAAGCAATTGGAAACGCAAATGGGTCAAATTTCATCTCATTTGAACCCAAGACCAAACGGGGGTCTACCAAGTGATACCTTGGCTAACCCAAAATATGAACCTTGAAAGCGTATCCACATCGTGCCATGATATTAAATAAGGCGCTTCTTGGGAGGCAACCCAAGGTTTAATGCTTTTGTTTCTGTTGTTTGGATAATGGGTGTTGAATGTGCAGGTTGAAAAGTTGAAATTTTGGGAAAATGGCAACCACGCGAGCAAAAATTTCAGTCGGTGACTCACCGAACCGGTTAGCAAGCCCGACTTGGACCACCGTTAGAACCACCTGGCTTGCTAGAGGTTCTGTAAAACTTTCCGGGCTGAAGTACCACTCAGTGCATCGCCGAGTGGTTCGGTGAACTTGGCTTTTTTCGCCAACTGGCGTGCGAACTGAAGAGTTTTAAAAGGCCAAACAGTTTTAAATTCAAAAATCTCTTCAGTTTAATACTTTTTAACTTCCATACTCTCACAACTGATGTTATATTTTTCATTTTCTCATACTTTTGTTCTAGTTTTGCTTGGGATATTTTGCTCGGGGAGAACTCTGGGGATTTCTTTGCTTCCTAGCTTTTCAAACATTTTTTCATAAAAGGTTGGGTTTTCAAACCCCGAAATAAATAGTTTGTATAAATCAAATGCAATTGTTAGTTTGTTGTTGATATCTGTGTGTGATGTTGTTTGGTTTATCGTGTGATAGTTGGTATGTCCGTTCTTAAGTGAAATCGTAATTAATTGGTCGTAAATGGTTAATTCCTATGTGGTTAACTGATTAAATTATTAGGTTGTGTTGATATTGTTGTGGGTCTGGCTGGGTGAAGTCTGAGTAACCCCAAATTGTGCTAATTCTCAAATTTTGCCCGATGACAGAGTGGTTGACGTCAATCTTAAGGGCAAAAGACATCAATTGGCCAATTTTGGCCAAATTTAGGGGTAGTTTGAGTACCCCGAGGGCATTGGTCTTGAGTTAATTGCATGAAATAAGTGTTTAATATTGTTTTCGTGGGATGCAAGCATGATTTTGAAGTGCATGGAAATAATCTGGCACGTTGGGCTACTCAGCAAGCTAGGTCGAGCTCACCGAGTGGTTCGACGTTTTGCCAACATCACCTAGATCACACTTTAATCTCTAAATGTTTAGTTTTAGTTCTATAACTTTTGGATATATGCCTGTGCTCATCGAGATCACTCGGTGACTCGCCAAAAGTGCTTCCTGATTGCCTTTCTATGCCCCAATTTCTTGAAATTGTTCTGTAACTTTCTGCGATCTACTTCTAGTTTGTCAAAAGGTGTCGGCGATCCGCCGAATGGCCCTCGACATCACCGACCAACTTTTATTTTTGAATATTTTTGTTCTAGAACTTTCGACGAGCCCGACCTGGCTCACCAAAGTGGTTTGGCGTCTCACCGACCTGTTCGGCGACTCTTCCTCCAACTATTTTCCTACAATTTTTTGTAACTTCATCTAACATTTTTCACATTGTTTTGCAGGCATGGCTATACCCAAACTTTCTGGTAGGAATCAACCGCCCCCGAAGCAGGCACGTGGGATTATTCGAAATAAGAAAGCGGTTGCTTCCCAGGCTGCGGTCACAAAACTAACTCCAAAAGGAGGTAAAGGCAAGGGCAAGGCACCCGTTAAGTTGATACCTGAGGAGGGGAGCTCCGATAGTGAGTGTAACACCCTAGATTCGAGTAGGCTAGACTAGGGATAAGAGTGAGGGGTCTAACTAGCCATGAAAGAGGGCAATGGCCTAAAATACCTTGGGAAGGGTGAAGGAAAAACATTTTATCCCTTGGTCCACTTGGCGAGGGGCAGTGCCATTGCCAAAGTGACTTGGTGATTGGCCAAGTGGAGCCACCATCACCCAGTGGGCTGTCCCCCTTGGCCTAGCTGCTGGAAAATTGGGTGAGCCAGGTCGGGGCTCGCCGGTTGGGTTGGCGCATCGCCAAAGGGACCTCCTCCATCTCCAACTTGACTTGCTCCTTGGGGTGAGCTTCTGTAATTTAGGTGAGCCAAGGGTCCACTTGGTGAGTCGCCGAGTGCCCTTGGCGTGCCTCAACGTGCAGCCGCCCTGGGAGTAAGTTAGGGTCTTTAATGTCATTTCATATTTTTCCTAATTCGAAGCTAAATCATTTTATTCCTTAACTAGTAAAGTATATATTCTTTTTATGCTCAAAATTCCCCCAATTAAGTCACTCTCCCTAGAATCTAAAAGAAAACCCAAAACTTCATCCTCTCCAAAGGAAATTCTCTCTCTTGAACTTCAAGGAAGAAGAAGAAGGAAGAAGGTGGAGCTAGTGTTCAAGAATCAAGTTCTTCTCACCAAATCCATTGGGTTTCATTGTAAAGGTATGGTAATTTTTCATCCATGGAGTCCCTTCAAAACCACCCCAATTTCGAAGATAAAAATCCCCCAAAAGTTAGGGTTTTGTCTCCAAGTCATGGGTTCCTTTCAAAAATAATTCTAATGTTTGATTTAGTTTATATTATCATTGAATTGATGATTTAGTATGGTTTTTATGCTATAATATCCAAGAACCCATGAAACCCCCATATTACTCAATTATGATCTTGTGATGTGGGTTTGTTGATTATAGAAGAATTGTAACGACCCTAAAATCTAGTAGGTTGAACTAGAGCTTGACACGTGTCGTTTTGAGTTAGTTTTGGGTTATGAGTTGTTAAATGTTGTCCTGAGCTTTTGTTTAGGGGTCAAACATCAAGGTACGACTCCCCAAGGACCACCCTAGGGGTCCTTGAGGAGGACCCTTAGCTAAACCCCAAGACCCCAAAGAAAACTTTGAGTAACCAAAATGTGGTGACCTACGGATAGGGTTCACGCCTCGTAGGTCCATCCAATGTCCGTGGATGGCCACCGTAGATCAAATCTTGTGACAGCCTCCAAGACCAAGCTTCATCCATGAACCACGGACAGCCTGGATGGTCCGTGGACCCATCCACATTCTGTGGATTGGGTCCGTGGTCCATCACTTTGCAATTTATCTTGGTTTCGGCCAAGGTAATGTTGTTTTGGTAAATTCCTATTTAGACCTATTAAGTATTTGGATGGTTATTTTAAGTGTATTAAGATATTTTAAAAGTATTAAAACAATAAAATACTATTTTAGATTTCATTATTCAAATCCCCCAAATCAAAACCCAACAACGCTTCTCTCCAAGAATCTTCTCTCTAGAATCTCCATTGAAGAACAAAGAAAGAGATCAAGGAAAGCTTGAAAGAAGGAGCTTTTCAATATGAATTTGGAAGGATTATAAACCTAAGGTATGGGAGTTTTCATCCTTGGGTAGCTATCACCCAAGGAGCCCCTTCAAATGCTTTTAATTCAATTCTAGAAATCTTCAAATAGCTAGGGTTTCAACTCAACCCCATGGATTCCTTTCAAAGTTCTTCGTAAAGGTTGACTTATGTTTGTTATTGATGATACTACTGATTTTAGATGATTTAAACTTGAATTCCAAAGAATCCATTAGTTTTCCCCAATCCTAGCTATGGCTCTTCTCTACATTATGAATGTTGTCGAAAGTTGATTCAATTAATTAAATGTGGGTTGATTATGATGTAATTACTTGATATTAGTGTAAATCTACATGTATTCTTGATTAACCTAAGATTCTAGGGTGAAATTGATGTAGCCTAGGGTTATGTCAAAAAAGAGGCAAATTGATAGTTTAGATGTGACCTTCTAAAATTGATGAACTTCTTGATGAATTGCTTATGAGTGAAACTTGTAGACATGAATGAACTTGATTAGGTCTTACATGATGAAGCATGGTTGAGTGGTATTGATATTTAGTTTACTTGATACTATATGACTATAATTGAGTAGGAATGAAGCATGTGGTTAGTCTACCTTGAGTGTTAGGTTTACATGATGACCATGTGAGGTATTGATTGAGAGTAATGCTCATAATATGAAATGACTCCTAGGGCTTTAAAGGTAAATGCTAAAAGGAATGAACTATTAATATTGAGGCTTTAGGAAGGAAGTCATTGTGCATGTTGAATTGTATATGGTACTATTGTGGAAGGACGTTACCGACATGACCTACAATGTGAGTACATGGGCTTATACATGCCAATGAATGAACTATTTGAGTTTTGATTATATACATGTCTGTTATGATAAATGTTAGATGTGTTAATTTGCATGGTCTATGTGAGTGATGCATGATTGTGATATTATGTACATACTTATGAACACTTTGAGAGGGAAGTGTCTATGATGATAATGTTTTTGTTGTGTCATTGCAAGGACAATTATACACACACTCCATGCATAAACATGATTATGATGTAACAATGGTGTTAATTGAAAGTATAATTCTCATATGCACCTTTACAAATTATTATGCATGAAATGTACATGACCATGATGATCCTATTGTGTTTATTGAAAGTTCATTCTCATGAAAGCACATGATCTTGGTGTGAAATTTATTCTCACATACCAATGTTGATTATGAGGATGAAAGTACATTCTCACCTTTAATGAATATATGAGCTATTATATGAATTGTATTGAATGAAGGGTAGAGCACTCATTCACACATGTAAATACAATTCAAGATTAATGATGTATAATCTGGGAAATAATGCGTATCACTGAGTGGATATGGAAAATGAGGTAAAGAACCTTTCGCCAATGCAAAAGGTTAGGTCATTTAAGTGAACTCATGAGATGGAAGCCCCTCCACCAATGCAATAAGGAGGGTTTCTAGAAGCAATCTCCCTATCACATAAATATGTTCCCACATAGGTCTTTAGCTAGTGGATCTACCTTATAGCTATACATTTAGTTCTACCTTAGGCAAGTAGGACACCTTCTTTTGGTATGGGGTTACACAACACCGAATTCCATGTAGCTGACATGGTCTATGTCGGTTATGGCAAATTTTCTCTTTATAATAAAGATAATGAATGAGACATGAATTAATGTCATGGGATGGTTCCTTTATGTTATGATCAGATTTGAATGCATGCATGTATATTGAATGGATAGTTATTATGAATGACTTTCCTTATAATTCAAATAATGTACATGACTATTTCCTTAATTGGTACTATTGATTATAATGAAGTCTAAAGATGAAATGGATGACTAAGGTAGCTTCAAAGGAGTACTTAGTAGGGTTGGGATTATGGGATGCCAATCATACATTGCAGAAATGTATCTAAGGGGTTGCTTATGTGATGATTACTTAATGATGAGATGATCTTGGTATTTGACTTTGTATTACATTATGATTTGGAGGCTATGTATTGTGAAGATTGGGATTTGTGTTATGCTGATGTTGGAGACTATCCTTGTTATTATAATGATATCCCTCATGTTATAATGAAATGTATGTGAGTTGCCTTATTGGTTGCATTCCTCAACTATTTCAAAGATGATGTTAAAAAATGGCATATAGCATGATTTCAAATGAAATGTCCCTTTTTATGCATGTTTTAATGGTTTTGAGCATGACTTCCATACTTAGTACTTTTTGTGCTAAGTCCATCCTTCTACATTTTCTATAAATGTAGGCTTTGGAGATATTGGATTCCATCCTCGTGGCTAGGTTCATAGGAGATCAAGAAGAAGAAGATTGGTGAGTCCTCATTGTATTCGAGGGCTTGACCACATGTCCTTTATTGTCTTTCTTTTATGTTTTAGACTTTGGTTGTAAGGGCTAT
>JAJOOR010087337.1:0-23129 GCA_036250505.1 Solanum acaule | reverse complement strand
CCACGTGGACACATTACTATTTATAATTTTGCATTATTTTTTATGTCCACGTGGGCAAATATATATGTTTAAAATACAGTATTAAATAGTCTAGGGAGATAATAGGTCCTCATGAAAGTTTAGTATCGCAACAGCAAATTCGACCAAAGTTGGGGTATTTTTCAGACCCTTATCCCTAAAATAAATCTTGTGACTTTTATGCTTGTGTTGCGTGATTTAACAATGGTCGTCTGGTGTGTTAATACTACTCTTGCTACATCCATTTTGGGGTGTAGATGTGTTGCAGGTTGACTAGAAGTCTCTTATGTAAAGCGGCGAGTAACCATCCTCAACTTCTACATCTTTCTTTCCGACGAAAGTTGTATCTTTTTCGTGTCTTATTTTGATTACATGTTCTTGTACACGCCTAGACTAGGTCTTTGAAGTTGATTGTTAGTTCTATTATTTCTTATTAATGTTATGAGTTTTAGTAAAGTTTGATACTAAAAATATATGTTTGCAAAGACTTAGAACTAGAATTTCGCATATTCTTGGTTGGGTGGTAAAAGTTCACCTATCTAATTGAAATAAAGTAGGTGCCCGCACGATCCCATAATTTCGATCGTGACATTTTTTTTCAATTTCTCAGGTCTTTCTAGATTGGCAAGACTTGATACTTTCTTTCCTTCAATGGATGTCAAGCATCACCTATGTTGTTCAATTGTTTATGACCGGCTTGTAAGATTTTATGCTATTTCTGTTCTAATTATGTTGTCCAATTATTTACAAATTTTGTCAAATTGGCAAACTTTATATGTCTTGTTAAGTTGTTCATATTTCATAGATTCTTTTCCACTTTTGTCTTGTGATTCATCTCACTATTTTCAACTTGACAACCTCAATATTGTTTAATTACTTACAAGTTACAACGATCAGATAAGTTAATTACTTGCAAGAGGGAAGAGGAGGGCGAAGAAGATGAGTTTGGATAAAGAAGCGGAAACCTGTTTTTGCGAAACTTCTAAAATTAGGGAAGAAAGTTAAACATCAGTAATTGAGTATATGATAGTTGTATATATAAGGTAAAAATCCTTTAATAATTACATAACTCATGATCAAAGGTTGACAGTATAACCAACAAGGACTGTGGTAGAGTTGTAAGTACTCCTTCATTTTTAACCAAAATATCTGGAGTCTTCACACTATACTATAGAATATATATTAGCCTAATTCTGAAAGACTCCTAGAGGAAATAAGACAATCTTTTAGCCTCTGGAGCTCAAGTTTACAAGTTATTGGCTTCCTATTCTCAATTTGACACTCATTCATCACCTCATACAATATACACGTTATCGGTATTTGAATGCTTGCAGAACAAAATTCATCAATCATCAGCAGATCAGCAAAGAGGACTTTAACCACCCTCCTTTTTATCATTCTATATATATATATATATATACACACACACAAAGCTAAACGAAATTCGACTTGTTTCTTTCACTCTCCCCAAAATTCTCTTCTTTTTCGTCCGTACTGAGTAAGTGAACGTTAGTACATACACCTATGCAACAGCAGGGACGCTGCAGCTGCCACGGCAATTGAAACCTTCAATCCTCACAGGAGCTGAATTATTCCCAAACTTCATCGGAACACAGCCACCTCCGGTCACACGACTGGAGGAGGAGAAGGGTAGTGCTGATTCTGGAAATGGTTGTATAGGTATAAAGTTGTCGTTGCCAAAGTTAACATCTTGAATTAGGGGATTTGAAGCCCTGCTAGGCGGAGACCCACAGAAAAATGGATTGGAATTGGAATACTCAACATCATACCTCCCCTGATCACAGAAAAAATCAGAAATTCTCAGTCGCCTATTTGACTTAAATAGTTAACCACTTCGTTTTGTGGACTTCCACAAGTTTCAAAAGTTCAGAGTTATAGTTTTGATAACTTTTCACAATAATCATACTACAATATGTCATGAGTGTGAGTAATTTACCTTGGTGAGTATCAAATCCAGAAGCTCAGTTCCAGCTTTCAAATCGCAAACCTCCACTTCTTGACTGCTAAAATACCCAAATAAATAATCGCTAACAGAAAACAACAACAACAAAAAGGAGAAGAGAAAAGAGAAACATACTTGATTTGCAGCAATGTAGCATTTGTGTTGAACCGTTCATTAGCCCCACTCCTCCAAGGCTTGGGACAAACTACGCCTTTAGAGACATCAATCTCTCTAAAACTAACGAAGCCATTTTGACGATAAGCAAATTTATTCATTTTTGTTTTACTGTTCAAAGCCTGGAAAACAAGAAAGAGGATTATTATAAACATTTATGTGAGATCGATATGTAAATATACCTACAAATCTGATTTTATTAATACTATATAGAAATGAAAATTACTAAATCTAAACACAGAAGATTCATGGTTGGAAGAGATTTTCGGCAAATAATTGGTAAGGTAAGGGGAGGGAGGTACCTGGTGGGTTTAATTTTGAAGAGAGAGAAAGAGGCAAATGGGAAATATTTGGTGAGAGAGAGATTATTTGATGCCAAAGGCAGATTTATATTTATGGAAGAGGATAGAACAGAAACGCGTGAAAATTAATGATTTGTCTGTCGACATGGGGTTTTTAGGTTGTGATTAGTACTTATTTTTTTCTTGTCACTTTTAATTGTCATCATTTTCTTTTCTTTTTTTTTATAAAAGAAAATTAATATATAAAATGCAAAAAATTATACTTCCTCTGTTCCTTTTTATATGTATTTCATTTCTATAAATATTTGAATCATAATACTTGTCATTTCATAAAATCAATACATAAATTATCATATTCTTCCTATTATACCCGTAATAGAGTAATTAATAAATCTTGAAAATATATACTTTGACTAACCTAGAAAAACTATAAGTAGTTAATATTCATTGGAGTACTTCATACATTGATTAATTACTCTCTTCATTCACTATTCTATAATATCTGATTTTGAAAATAAACTAAAAAAATTAAATAGTCATCCAAATGCATTTTAATTTTTGAAATCTAGCATATTTATCATTTATTGAAAGATTGACGTAAGAAAATATTAAATATGGATAGAAGGGTAAATTTACATAATTTTTAATACAAGTACAATCTAAAAAAATGACATCTAAAAAGGAACAAAGAGAGTAATTTATAGTGTTTTTTGTATAGTTTCTAAATATCTTTTTGCTTAAAATATCGAATTAGTGTAATACAATTTAATTTTAAAAATTAGTCAAATTAACTTTCGAAAAATGAGACATACCAATTAAAAATAATAGAAGGAGTATCTTTTTGTTTAATACACGTGCACTTGGATACACATGTAAACCCCACTTGAAGGAATGACAAAACACGTCGTAAACTTGTCCACCAAAATTAGTTTAATACTGAAACTTTATGAGCGTTCATATACCCCACTTATTTTTATTTGAAGTGAAATATATAACACTTTGAATATATAATACTAGGTAAATTATTTGTGCTTTGCACGAGATAATATTTGTATATATACACTACATTGTCAAGAACATTTTAGACTAGGTTGACTATAACTCCGGTGTTGACTCTATCAGATGGTTTAGACGGTTATGTGATTTATTGTGATGCATCCAGGGTCGGCCTAGGTTGTGTGTTGATGCAGCGAGGTAAGGTCATAGCTTAAGCTTCTAGACAGCTTAAGGTCCATGAGAAGAACTACCTGACTCATGACCTCTAGCTTGCAGCCGTAGTATTTGCCCTAAAGATTTGAATACATTACTTGTATGGTGTTCATGTTAATGTGTTCACAGACCATAAGAGCCTCCAATATGTGTTTACCCAGAAAGAGTTGAATATTCGTAAGAGGAGATGACTTGAATTCCTCAAGGACTATGACATGAATGTGCTTCACCATCCTGGTAAGGCCAATGTAGTGGTTGATGCTCTCAGCAGATTGTCTATAAGTACTATAGCACATGTTGAGGAAGAAAAGAAAGAGTTAGCCAAAGATGTTCACTAGCTTGCTCGCTTAGGATTTTGCCTTACGGACACATCAGATAGTGGGGTGATAGTTCAGAATGGATTAAAATCTTTGTTGGTAGCGGAGGTTAAGGAAAAACAAGATAGTGATCCTATATTACTTTAGTTGAAAGGTGCAGTTCATCAGCAGAAAGTTGAGGTTTTCTCCCAAGGGGTAGATGGAGTGCTTCGGTACCAGGGCCGCTTATGTGTTCCTAATGTGGGTGAGTTGAGGCAACAAATCCTTACAGAAGCTCATAACTGCAGGTATTCCAATTATCCAGGTGCCACTAAGATGTACCGTGATCTACTAGAAGTGTTTTCATGGAACGACATTAAGAGGGACAAAGCAGACTTTTTGGCTAAGTGTCCTAATTGTCAACATGTTAAGGTAGAACATCAGAAACCAGGAGGTATAACTCAAGAGATTAACATTCCTACATGAAAGTGGGAAGTGATAAACATGGACTTCATTATGGGTTTACCTCGTACTCGCAGAAAGCATGACTCCATTTGGGTGATAGTGGACAGAGTTACTAAGTCCGCTCACTTCTTAGCTGTCAAGACTACATACTCAGCGGAGGAATACGCCAAACTGTACATCCATGAGCTAGTCAGGTTGCATGGGGTTCCCTTGTCTATCAACTCAGATATAGATCCCAGTTTACCTCTCATTTCTGAAAATCGTTTTAGAAAGGTCTTGGTACCTAGGTAAATCTCAGCACAACATTTCATCCACAGACGGATGGTCAGGCAAAACATACCATTCAGACCTTAGAGGACATGTTGAGAGCTTGCGTGATCGATTTCAAGGGAAGTTGGGATGATCACCTACCTCTCATAGAGTTCGCCTATAATAACAACTTTCATTCTAGTATTCAGATGGCCCTGTATAAGGCATTATATGGGCGTAGATGTACATTCCCAATTGGTTGGTTTGAAGTAGGTGAAACAACCTTGATAGGGCCAGATTCGGTTCATGAAGCTATGAAAAAAGTTCAGCTCATCAAAGATAGACTAAAGACAGCCCAGAGTCGTCAGAAGTCCTATGCAGATGTGAGGAGAAAGAACTTAGAGTTTGAAATTGATGATTGGGTTTTCCTAAAAGTGTCACTTATGTAGGGGGTGATGAGATTTGACAAGAGAGTGAAGCTCAATCTTAGATATGAAGGTCCTTACAGAATCCTGAAAAGGGTTGGTAATGTGGCCTATGAGTTAGAGTTGCCAGCAAAACTAGCAGCAGTTCATCTAGTCTTTGACATTTCCTTGTTGAAGAAGTGTGTGGGTGATCCGGTATCAATAGTACCATTAGATAGGGTGGCTATGAAGGATAGTCTCACTTATGAAGAAGTGCTAGTTGAAATTGTTGACCGTCTGGTTCATATGTTGAGAAATAAAGAAGTCGCTTCAGTGAATGTTTGGTGGAGGAGTCAGTCCATAAAGAGAGCTATTTGGGAAGCAGAAGCAGCTATTAAGGCCAAATATCCTCACCTCTTTCCTTCCGATTCTGTTTCAGCTTGAAGTAATAGTTCTTCTCCAGTTTCTCAGTGTACACTTGTGTAATTCAGTCTCAGCATCTTATTCCCTCCGTTATTCTTGCATTTCAGCATATTTGTATGTTCTTGGAACTCAGTTCAGTGAGATATCAATTTCTAGTACTTAGTGGTAGGGATTACAACTCCTTCCCTCCATATTCAGCTTGTTTAAACTTTATTTGAGGACGAATGTTCCTAAGGGAAAGATATTATAATACCTTAAGAATCAGACTCAAACTAAACATCAGAAATAGGGTCGAACCAGAAAATTTAGGAGGACTACGAGCCCCTCCAAGGGTCATGAATCCCCACACGAGCCGTGGGATGGCTCGTAAAAGATAGGCAGAGCCACCATGTACCAGATGTTGAACCACGGAGCCCACCACGGGCCGTGGTCTCGATGACGAGCCTTGGATGGATCCGTCGTCCTGAACCAGCAGACCCCCTAGCCCAAGTGAAGAACCACGGTTGCCTTCACGATCTGTGGTCCTTCACACGGTCCGTGAAGTGGACCGTAGATGGAAGTGCCAGAATAGTAGACATTGGCCAGCAACCACGACCCACTTGACAAGCTGTGGTCCCTTTGATGGTCCGTCAGTGGCTCCATGGTCGGCCCTCGTCAACTTTTAACTCAGGGTTGTTTTGATCTTTTCCCCTATGCATTGGGCATCGAAACTATGTTGTTTAATACCTAAACTACGCCGTTTTACTCAGTTAAGCCTAATAATCTAGTCAGAACCTAACCAAAACCTTTATTCACCAAAAAATATCAAAACTTAGAGCAAAAAGAGAAGAAAGAGGCGCCCATTTCCCAAGAACAGTTAGAAGGTTTGCTTCAAGGTTCAGCCTCGAAATCCAATGGATTTCTTCGTAGATTTCGTCACCAAGTATGTGGGATTTCACTAATGGGTTCCTTTCATCCCTAGGTCCCTAGAATTTAGTTAGTTCCTTGATTTTCCATATCTTGTTTAGACCTAGGATTTCTAAAACCTTGGATATATACTGTGATTTAGCTGTTGTAGTATCTTAAATCGAAATAGCTTTTTTCTCGGAAAGCTTGCATAATTCCATGTATGAAACTCAAAACCCTAATTGTATATATTCTCTTAGTTCATGAATTATACTTGCTAGGTCAGTTAAAATGATAATCATACTCCAGATTTCAAATGTTACATTATCAGTATAAAAATGTTGCATTATCAGGTTGCATTTTAGTATTTTGAGCTATTTAGTATTTCAGTTACATTTGTGTCATATACATATTGAGTTGGGAGTAGACTTACCACCGAGTTGGACTAAGCTTTAGCGTACACTCATAGTCCCAGAAATACGTTCCCCCGTAGGATTATAAGTTCTCTCTATTGGGCATCAAATTAAGTGTTTACGCCAGTCATGCCTTTATACCCCTAGCAAGGTGTATTGGGTTCTCTCGATAGGGCGTATACATCGGACTCCACGTTTAGCTCACGTGGTTTTATGTCGGTTAATAGTAGTTCTCACAGACAAACTCTTAGTGCATTTGACCAGGTTTTTAGTATATTCTTCAACATTTAGTTCAACATGTTATTTTCATGATTAGTACTTGGTCAGTGCATTCAACTTAGCTTTTCTATGATGTTTCAATATTTACATTCACGCTCAGTTTATGTCATTGCTCAGTTTTGATTTGTTCAACTTATATATCTTTGTTCAGCTTAGTATTTATATCCTACATGCTCAGTACATTCCAAGTACTGACGCATACTTTATGCTACATAATTTCAAAATGTAGGTTCATGTACTCAGCATCCAGATCACGCTTAGACCGATTCTCGGTCCGCACTCTGCAGCTTCAGTGGTGAGTCCTCATATTCCGAGGACAATAGACATGGTTTTATTTTAGTCTTTACTTTCAGTTTTCAGTTTTTTTTAAAGTTAGCTGGGGGGCATGCCCTAACAACTCAACTTAGCTAGAGGCTTTTCAGACATAGTAGTAGAATCAACTTGAACTGTTAACTTATCTTTCAGTTGTTATTAAACTCCTAGTATGTTTTATACATTTAGACCGTTTGGGGTTTTCCACATTTTCAGTTATCCATTGTTTTAGCTTCTGCATGGCATATGTTTTATTCATTTATTCTTAGTATGCTTGATATATGCCAGACACAGGGTTAACTTAGGGTCATTCGTGATCCTAGGTCCTATGTTATGTCAATGGGGTATCCTCGGGGTGTGACAAACATGGTATCAGTGTATTAGGTTTAAGAGTCCGAGGATGTCTGAAAGCCGCACTAAGTAGAGTCTCTTTCATGGTTGTGAAGTGCACCACATCTATAAAGGAGGCTACAAAGTGTTTTAAGAAAAACTTAAATTTCTTTATTATTCTTATCGTGCGTGGGTATGATCCAACTTCTCCTTTCTAATCTGTCGTTATGTGTTTCAGATCATGCATCCTCATAGAGGTAAGCACGGACTACTAATGCACGCAATGCTAATGCAGTTCCTCCAGTCATGAGCCATGAGGTTATAAATGCAGAATTTCGGAATGCGATCCAGCTCTTGGCTTAGAGTGTGGCTAATCAGAATAATCAGCAGGTCCCAGTTCCTACTAACACAAATGGTGGTTCAGTTGCAACTAGGGTTCGAGACTTTGTTCGGATGAATCCGCTTGAGTTTCTATGGTCGAAGGTTGGTGAGGACCCACATAACTTCATTGATGAGGTTAAGAAAATCCTTGAAATAATGCAAGTGACTGGAACCGAAAGTGTTGAATTAGCATCCTATCAACTGAAGGATGTGGCTCATATCTGGTTCACTTAGTGAAAAGACAACATGGGTGTAGATGCAGCACCGGTGCTTTGGGATTGTTTTACTGGGGCTTTTCTAGACAGGTTAGGGAATTGAGAGAAGCTAAAGCACAAACGTTTATGAACATGAAGCAGGGTTCTATGCCGGTCCAAGAGTACGGGCTTAAGTTCACCCAGCTCTCCAGGTATGCTCCACACATGGTTGCCGATCCAAGGGCACAAATAAGTAAGTTCTTGTTTGGGGTATCCGATCTGGTGAAGACTTAGTGCAGAAATTCTATGCTTCTAGGGGATATGGATATCTGCAGACTAATGACTCATGCTCAGCAGGCAGGTTTAGGGAGATAAGCTTAGGGAATTGAGTAAGGATAACAAAAAGGTCAGAACAGGAAATTATGAGTACTCACAGCAAAAGTTGGACGGTGGAAACCACTCGCAGTTACACCAGAGGTCTACAGCCCCAACACCTTTATCAGATAGTGCTCCATCTCCCCAGGTTACAACAGGATCATAAAGGTAGGGCATCAGGCTCTAAGTCTTAGGGGAGATCTTCAGGTAACAGGACTTACCCAACTTGTCCAAAGTGTGGTAAGAACCATCCGGGCGAGTGTCTTGCAGGCAAGGAAGGGTGATTTGGGTGTGGTCAGTCTGACCATAGGTTGAAGAATTGCCTTTTTTCCAGGCAGGGGCAAGAAGGTAACAACAATAGGGCTTAGTCTACAGCTCCAGCATGTCTCCCAACTCAGCAGGGTACTTCATCTGGTATAGGTGGCGGTCAGTGCCAGAATAGGTTGTATGCTCTCCAGGCTAGCCAGTGCCAGGAAGATTCTCCTGATGTGGTCACTGGTATGTTACGAGTCTTTCACTTAGATGTTTATGCATTGTTAGATCCAGGTGCTAAACTATCTTTTGTAACCCCCTATATAGGAGTAGACTTTGGTGTCAGTCCAAAAACTCTCTCAGAACCCTTCTCAGTCTCTACTATAGTTTGTGACCCAGTTATAGCTAGACGGGAATACAAAATTGCCCTATCACAGTCTCTCAAAAAGTCACATCAACAAATCTTGTAGAGTTAGAAATGGTCGATTTTGATATCATTCTAGGCATGGATTCATTATATTCCTGTTATGCCTCAGTCGATTGTAGAACTAAAATCATTAGGTTTCAGATTCCAAACGAGCCAATATTAGAGTGGAAGGGTAGTAGCTCACTGCCTAAGGGTCAATTCATCTCTTGCCGTAAGACTAGAAAAATGATTTCCAAAGGGTATATCTATCGTCTTGTTTGGGTTAAGGGTTCAAACTCTGAAATACCAACTCTTGAGTAAGTCCCTGTAGTAAATGAGTTTCCTGAAGTGTTTTTATAAGATCTTCCCGAAATTCCTTCCGAAAGGGAAATCGACTTCGAAATAGATCTCCTTCCAGATACCAGTCCATTTCGATTCCTCCTTACCGAATGGCTCCAACTGAGCTTAAGAAATTGAAAGAGCAGTTGAAAGACCTTCTAGATAAGGGCTTCATCAGACCTAATATCTCTTCATGGGGTGCTCCTGTGTTGTTCGTGAAAAGAAAGATGGTTCTCTTAGAACGTGCATTGACTATTGACAGTTAAACAAAGTCACAATAAAGAGTAAGTATCCCATCTCGAGAATTGATGACTTGTTCGATCAACTTCAGGGTGCTAGTTACTTTTCTAAGATAAACCTTAGATTTTGCTACATCAGCTCATAGTCAGAGATAGTGACATTCCGAAGACAACCTTCAGGACTCAGTATGTCATTATGAATTTGTAGTTATATCTTTTGGACAAACAAATACTTCTGCAACTTTCATGGACTTGATGAACAGGGTGTTCAAATAGTAGTTGGACTTATTCATCATCGTTTTTATTGATGATATCCTCATTTATACAAGGAGTGAGGAGGTTCATGCGACTCATCTGAGAGTTGTTCTGAAAACTCTCAAAGATAGCCAACAATTCACTAAGTTTAGTAAATGTGAATTCTTGTTACAGTCCATCGCTTACCTTGGTCATGTGGTATCCAACAAATTAAGGGATCCGAGTAGATTCTCAGAAAATTGAGGTAGTACAACACTGGCCCAGACCCACCTTTCCAATATATATCAGAAGTTTCTTAGGTTTGGCCGATTATTACAGTAGATTTGTTGAAGGATATTCATCCATAGCTTCCCCATTGACCAAGTTGACTCAGAAGATGGTAAAATTTTAGTGGTCAGATGAGTGTGAGAAAAGATTCTCAGAACTGAAGACTAGGTTGACTAAAAATTCGGTCTTGACTCTTCTAAATGGTTCAGACGGTTATGTGATTTATTGTGATGCATCCAGGGTCGGCCTAGGTTGTGTGTTGATGCATCGAGGTAAGGTCATATCTTATGCTTCTAGATAGCTTAAGGTCCATGAGAAGAACTACCCAACTCATGACCTCGAGCTTGTAGCCGTAGTATTTACCCTAAAGATTTGGAAACATTACTTGTATGGTGTTCATGTTGATGTGTTCACAAACCATAAGAGCCTCCAATATTTATTTACCTAGAAAGAGTTGAATCTTCGTTAGAGGAGATGGCTTGAATTCCTTAAAGACTATGACATGAATGTGCTTTACCATCCTGGTAAGGCCAATGTAGTGGCTGATGCTCTCAACAGACTGTCTATGGGTAGTGTAGCACATATTGAGGAAGAAAACAAAGAGTTAGCCAAAGATGATCACCACCTTGCTCACTTAGGAGTTTTCCTTACAGACACATCAAATAGTAGGGTGATAGTTTAGAATGGATCAGAATCTTCGTTGGTAGTGGAGGTTAAGGAAAAATAAGATAGTGATCATATATTACTTCAGTTAAAAGGTGCACTTCATGAGCAGAAAGTTGAGGTTTTCTCCCAAGGGGTAGATGGTGTGCTTCGGTACCTGGGTCGCTTATCTGTTCCTAATGTGGGTGAGTTGAGGCAGTAGATCCTTACAGAAGCTCATAACTCCAAGTATTCCAATTATCCAGGTTCCACTAAGATGTACCGTGATCTACATGAAGTCTTTTGGTGGAATGATATGAAAAAGGACATAACAGACTTTGTGGCTAAGTGTCCTAATTGTCAATAGGTTAAGGTATAACATCAGAAACCAGGATGTACGAATCAAGAGATTAACATTACTACATGGAAGTGGTAAGTGATAAACGTGGACTTCATTACAGGTTTACCTCATACTCACAGACAACATGACTCCATTTGGGTGATTGTGGACAGAGTTACTAAGTCTGCTTACTTCTTGGGTGTCAGGACTACATACTTAGCGTAGGACTATGCCAAACTCTACGTCCATGAGATAGTCAGGTTGCATGGGTTCCCTTGTCTATCATTTCAGATATAGGTCCTCAGTTTACCTCTCATTTCTAGAAATCATTTCAAAAAGGTCTTGGTACCTAGATAAATCTCAGCACAATATTTCATCCTCAGACAGATGGTTAGGCAGAATGTACCATTCAGACCTTAGAGGACATGTTGAGAGCTTGTGTGATCGATTTCAAGTGAAGTTGGGATGATTACTTACCTCTCATAGAGTTCACCTATGATAACAACTTCCATTCTAGTATTCAGATGGCCTCGTATGAGGCACTATATAGGTGTAGATGTAGATCCCTGATTGGTTGGTTTGAAGTAGGTGAAACAACCTTGATAGGGCCAGATTCGGTTCATAAGGCTATGGAAAAAGTTCAGCTCAACAAAGATAGACTAAAGACAGCCCAGAGTCGTCAGAAGTCCCATGCAGATGTGAGGAGAAAAGACTTAGAGTTCAAAATTGATTATTGGGTTTTCCAGAAGGTGTCATCTATGAAAGGGGTGATGAGATTTGTTAAGAAAGGGAAGCTCAGTCCTAGATATGTAGGTCTTTACAGAATCCTTAAAAGGGTTGGTAATGTGGCATATGAGTTAGAGTTGCCAGCATAACTAGTAGCAGTTCATCCATTCTATCACATTTCCTTGTTGAAGAAGTGTGTGGGTGATACGACATTAATAGTACCATTAGAGAGGGTGGTTGTGAATGATAGTCTCACTTATGAAGAAGTGCCAGTTGAAATTCTTGATCGTCAGGTTTGTAGGTTGAGAAATAAAGAAGTTGCTTCAGTGAAGGTTTTATGGAGGAGTCAGTCCATAGATGGAGCTATTTGGGAAGTAGAAGCAGCCATTAAGGCCAAGTATCCGCACCTTTTTCCTTCCAATTGCGTTTCAGCTTGAGGTAACAGTTCCTCTCCAGTCACTCAATTTACAGTTGTGTAATTCAGTCTCAGCATCTTATTCCTTATTTATTCTTGCATTTCAGCTTATTTTCATGTTCTTGGAACTAAGTTCAGTGAGATATTTATTTCTAGTACTTAGTGGTAGGGATTGCAGCTCCTTCCCTCCATATTCAGCTTGTTTAAACTTCATTCGAGGATGAATGTTCCCATGGGGAGATAATGTAACACCTCAAAATCAGACTCAGACTAAACAACAAAAAAGGGTCGAACTAGAAAATTTTGGAGGACCACGAGCGTGGATCCACACGAGCTGTGGAATGGCTCGTAGAAGCAAGGCAGAGCCACGAAATCTCAGACATTAAACCTTGGAGCTCACCACTGGCTGTTATCTCGATGACGGGCCGTTGGTAGGTCCGTCGTCCTAAGCTAGCAGTCCCCTTAGCCCAAGTGAAGAACCACAGTGGCTTTCACGGTATGTGGTCCTTCACACGATCTATGAAGTGGACCGTATATAGGAGTGCTAGAACCAGTAGACACTGGCCAGTAACCACGACCCACTTGACGGGTCGTGGTCCCTTTGATGGTCCGACAGTGGCTCCGTGGTCGGCCCTTGTCAGCTTTTAAGTCAGGGTCATTTTAGTTTTTTCCCTTATGCATTAGGCATATAAACTACGTCATTTAATTCTAATAATCTAGTAAGAACCTAACCAAAACGTTTATTCACCCAAAAACATCAAAACTTAGAGCAAAGAAAGAAGTAAGAGGCGTCATTTTCCCAAGAACATTCAGAAGGTTTGCTTCAAGGTTCAGCCCTAAAATACAATGGATTTCTTCATAGATTTCGTCACCAGATATGTGGGATTTCACTAGTGGGTTCCTTTTACCACTAGGTCCCTAAAATTTAGTCAGTTCATTGATTCTCCATATCTTGTTTAGACCTAGGGTTTCTAAAACCTTGGATATTTACTGTGATTTAGCTGTTGTAGTTTCCTAAATTGAAATAGCTTGTTTCTTGGACAGTTTGGGTAATTCCTTGTATAAATTTCAGTACCTAGTTGTAGATATTATCTTAGTTCATTAATTATACTTGATAGGTCAGTTAAACACATAATCATGCTCCAGATTTCAAATGTTACATTATCAGTATAAAAATGATGCATTATTAGATTGCTTGTCAATATTTTGAGCTATTCAATATTTCAGTTACATTTATGTCATATACATATTCAGTTGGGAGTACACTTAGCACCGAGTTGGACTAGGGTTCAACGTACGCTCATAGTCCCAGAACTACGTGTCCCCATAGGATTATAAGTCCCCTTTGTTGTGCATCAGATTTAGTGATCACGCTAGTCATGCCTTTTTACCCTTAACAAGGTATATTGTGTTCTCTTGATGGGGCGTATATATCGTAATCCACGTTTAGCTCACGTGGTTTTATGTCGGTTAATAGTATCTCCCGCAATCAAACTCTTAGTGCATTTGACCAGGTTTTTAGTATATACTTCAGCATTCAGTTCAGTATGTTACTTTCATAATTAGTACTTGGTCATTGCATTCAAATTAGCTTTTTAGTGATGTTTCAATATTTACATTTATGCTCAGTTTATGTCATTGCTCAGTTATGATTTGTTCAGCTTAGTATCTATATCCTTCATGCTCATTACATTCCAAGTACTGACGCATACTCTATGCTACATCCTTTCATGATGTAGGTTCAGGTACTCAACATCTAGATCACGCTTAGACCGATTCTCGGTACGCATTCAACAACTTCAGTGGTGAGTCCTCATATTTCGAGGACAATAGACATGCTTTCATTTTAGTCATTACTTTCAGTTTTCTGTTTTGTTAGAGTTAGTTGGGGGACATGTCCCAACAACTTAACTCAGCTAGAGGCTTTTCAGACATAGTAGTAGAATCAACTTGAACTGTTAAGTTATCTTTTAGTTGTTATTAAACTCTTAGTATGTTTTATACATTCAGACTGCTTGGAGTTTTCCCCATTTTCAGTTATCCATTGTTTTAGCTTCCGCATAGTACATATTGTTTTCAGTTATTCTCAGTATACTCGATATATGCCAGACACAGGGTTAGATTGGGGTCATTCATGATCCTAGGTCCTGTGTTACGTCATGGGGGTAGCCTCGGGGTGTGACAATATATTTTGGGTATTTGTTAGTTTCAAGAAAACTTGATCTCTAATTATGCTTGAGAAGAAGAAATACGATAAATTAGTCAACTCGTGATAAAAAAAGTTGACTAACTGTCTCTATATTAATATTTTAGGACAAGTGCAATGACATACAAAATGTTTGTACCTAAGATAGTACAATTTGAATAATATACTAATTGTGGCAAGCAAGAGAGCAATCTGTTTGGTTCTGTTATCAAACTTCACCATTGGTTCCGTTTTAGTTATCACATATTTGTTGTTGTGTGCTATCAAATATAGCACATCCCACAAGCAATTTTTCCATGGATTATATGAAGAAACATGTAGTAAGGGACAGAAGAGAAGATCTATTATCAATCAACCTTGCTGGGATTTTAACAAAGTTCAAAAGAATTCACCAAAATGTTACATGAATCACAATGACCTACGGTAAAAGATTAAGCTTCGTGAAATAGGAGGAAGAGAACTTTGAGAATTGAAACACACTTCATAAGAAGCTAAATTAATGTGAGAATTTGACTACCCTATAGCGGAAAAAACCTACAAATAATAGTGGTAGAAAAATAAGTTTTGCTTACTAAAGAATCAAATGTTATGAATTCAACCATTCCAACATCGTTATGAGTTGTGGACTGAGAGGCGCGAGAGTAGTAGTGTCGCATTATAATTGAAAGCAATTTTCTTTGTTTATTCTTTCTTATTTTGGTGCCTTGGAATTAAGTGTTGCGTTTTAAAAGATGTGAATGAAAAATGAAGAGTTGTGACATTTGTGGAAAGTGTGACTTTTGTGAAATGTTGTGATTATTATGAAGAGTTCTGACTTTTCTAAGGATTTGTGACTTTTATGAGAAGTTATGACTTTTATGAAAAATTGTGACTTTTATGAAGAGTTCTAACTTTTCTAAAGAGTTGTGACTTTTATGAAAAATTAGGACTTTTTTCAGAATATAGTGACTGTTAAGAAGGGTTAAATAAGAATCCTAGTCTGTGAGGGCGCCACATAGGCCGATCTAAGATTCTCTTTATATATATATATATATATATGATTGTCCATTCACCATTTTTCCTTTTCCTGCCTAGTTTTTTTAGGACTTATATATACTAATTATTCAATAAGGAAATTTCAAAAAACACACTATTATAGGGTACAATTGCGTAAGGGAGTGACAATTTGGTTAATTACAAACACGTTTGGGTTTACATTGAGAAACATTTTATTTGATTCACAATTCACATGTATCTAAAATACAACATACCTTTCTCACTTGCTTATATCCTCTCTCATCCATCTCTTTATATGTATCTGTATTTCACAATGTATCTAAGTTTCAAAGTGTCATATATATATATATATATGTTGGACTCATAGCACTATTTATAAGCTACTATTTCTTAACTAACTTCTGACAGTATTTAACTAACTTGCTGACTAGACTAACGATTGTAACTTGCTAACCTTATGCTCTGGTTAACACTCCCCCTCAAGTTCATGGTTCAAACAAGTTCATAACTCCCATATTACTTAGAAGTAGTTGATGTTGTGCCTTGCCCAGACTTTTTGTGAGAAGATCAGCTAGTTGGTCCTTTGTGTGAGTGAACTCTGTTTTGATCAAACCTTGACAAATACTTTCCCTTACAAAATGACAATCTATGTCTATGTGTTTGGTTCTTTCATGAAAGATGGGATTTGCAGCAATATGAATTGCAGCTTTACTGTCACACACCATTTTTATTGGGAGGTCAATACTGACTCCAAGTTCTTTGAACAGACTTACAAGCCAAGTTATCTCAGCTGTACAATTGGCCATACTTCTGAATTCATCTTCTGTTGAGCTTCTGGAAACAGTCTCTTGTTTCTTTGACTTCCAAGAGATCAAGGCACCTCCAAACTTAACCAAGTAACCAGTGACAGACTTCCTTGTTTCTAGACAAGCTTCCTAGTTTGAGTCACAATAAGCAAGAAGTTGATTAGAGTCTTCTGCTGGCATTAGTAAACCAAGTCCTGGAACTTCTTTTATGTACCTGACCACCCTAAGTGCTGCTTCCATATGAGATTCTTTGGGGCAGTGCGTGTATTGACTCAACACTTAAACTGGAAAAGCTAGATCAGGTCTGGTCATGGTTAGATATAGAAGTCTACCTACCAACCTCTGATATCTATTTGGATCTTGTAATATAGGATCTTCACCTATATGTGGAAAACACTCATCATATTTTACAGATGTTAATTTCTGATTTTGTTCAAATGGAGTACCTGCTGGTTTGGCTCATCCTTGGCCACATTCAACTATTAATTCCAGTGCATACTTCCTTTGAGACAAATGAATGCCTTTACTAGACCTTGCCACTTCTATGCCTAGGAAGAACTTGAGTTCCCCTAAATCTTTTTTCTTGAATTGCCTTTTCAGATCACTCCTAGTATCATTTATAAGACTTTGATTACTGCCAGTGATCAATAGATCATCTACATAGACAAGCACAATGGTTAGGGCACCTGTAGCTTGTTTGATAAATAGGGAGTAGTCATAGTGACTCTGATGAAACCCCAAGGACACCAAGGATTCAATTAGCTTCAAGTTCCACTGCCTAGGAGCCTGTTTAAGACCATATAGGGACTTGTGTAGTTTGCAGACCTTAGTAGTAAGCTCCCCCTTTCTAGCAAACCCAGCCGGAATAGACATGTACACCTCTTCCACAAGATCACCATTGAGAAAGGCATTGTGAACATCCATCTGATGAATACACCACCCTTTGGAAGTAGCCAAGGCTATAATTGTTCGGACAGTGACCATTTTGGCAACAGTACTAAAGGTTTCACCATAATCTAAACCTTCCTGCTGACTAAACCCCTTAGCAACCAGCCTTGCCTTCAGCCTCTCAACCTCACCTGTGGCCTTGTACTTCACCTTGTACACCCACTTGCAGCCAATAGGTTTCTTACCAGGAGGCAAATTGACCAAACTCCAAGTGTTGTTGTCTTCCAAGGCAACAATCTCTAAGTTCATTGCATGAACCCACTGAGGGTCAAGAGCAACCTCTTTGTATGAAGAAGGTTCAGTGATAGCTGAATATGGAGAGATAATGGAAGAATAGGAAGGAGAGAGGTGTGTATATGACATGTAATTGGACAAGGGATAGGAACATATTGTGCTTTTAGATTTAGTGACAAAATCTTAAAGCCAAAGGGGTGGTTTACTATGTCTGGAAGATTTTCTAGGAGGTAAAGCAGGAGTAGGTTCACTGACTGGGCTTGAAGCAGGAGGAGAGGGATGATTATTTAGGGTAGAAGATGTAGGTACTAGAGGACTAGAGGAAGCTGATGGTACAAAAGGTGATATTGGTACAGGAGGTGATATAGAAGCTACTGGAATGTGAGGATCAGGACAAACAAATATGAGCACAAGAAAAATAGGATCAGAGGAAGATTTAGTATCTTTAAAGGGAAACACTTCTTCCTTAAACAAAACATGTCTGTTTACGAATAGGGAATGAGAGTGCAAGTCATAAAGAATGTAACCCTTTTGAGTGAGTGAATATCCTAGCATAACAGTTGGTATAGCTCTAGGAGAAAATTTGTCAGATAACTTGGGACTAGAAGCATAGCACAAGCACCCAAAGATTCTGATATGAGATAGAGAAGGAGGAGTAGAGTAGAGAACTTCAAAATGGGTCTTGTAGTGGAGTGATCTGGTGGGGAGTCTGTTGAGAAGATACACAGAAGTAAGCACACATTCTCCCCAAAATTTCAGAGGGACAAAAGCTTGAAACGTGAGTGCCTTTGTCATGTTTAAAATAGTTCTATGCATTCTTTCAGCAACACCATTTTGCTGAGGAGTGTAAACACAAGTACTTTGATCAAAATTCCAAGAGAAGAAACAAGAGTTTGAAAGGAATGACTAAAGAACTCACTGCCATTATCAGTTCTTAAGATCTTAATCTTTGTAGCAAACAAATTTTGAATTTTTGTAAAAAAAATTCTCAGAACTATTGTGGCATCAGACTTAGAGGCTATAAGAAACACCCAAGTAAATTTGGAAAACTCATCCACAATAGTCACAAAATATCTCATTCCATTATGAGTAGGGATCCTATATGGTCCCCAAATATCACAGTGCACCAGTTCAAATATGGCTTTAAAAGTATGAAAGCTTTCAGAGAAAGGAAGCTTTGTTTGTTTAGCTAAGGGACAAGCAGTACAAGGAGAACAATCAACATTATCTAGACAAGAAAGTGTAGAGGTCTTCTTTTTGATGTCTACAGGAGCATGGCCTAATTTTCTATGCCATAGAGAAATAGAATCAGCAGAACCAACTGTAAGAGAACTACTGCCTGAAGAATGAGAAGAAGCTATGCAATCTAGACCACCCTTGAGCTCTAAACCATCTTTGAGAATGTAAAGACCTTGATCCTCTCTACAAATCCCCTTCACCTATCCACTTGAGAGATCCTGTAAAATACAGAAGTCAGGAAAGAAAGTAGCTAGACGTTGAAGTTGCACTTAAACTATGGAACAAATAAGACATTCTCAATAGTGTGACCTCTTGTAACAGCCGAGGTACCAACATTTGCAATAGATACTACTCCTCCAGTAGGCAAGTTAACCTATCTCCTTTCTGACTTTGAAATTGTATCAATTTTGTCTAACATATCAAGGTTGGAGGTCATACGATGAGTAGCTCCTGTATCTACAATCCAATCCTTAGCCACATATTTTGAAGCCAAAGCAGAAAAAACACTACCTGCAGTAACTGCTTTAACTAAGTGCTCTCCTCCACCTTCACCTCCTTTGGACAACATCAGCAAGATCTGATTATACTGATCCTGAGTAAAGAAGGCTGCAAGGGTTGAAGGAGGTATGGTTGGAGTAGTACTGCCATTATTAGATGTACCTGTAGACTGAGACACTTCAACTTGATTAACATAAGAACCAGTAGTTGCACCTTTCCTCTTTGACCTCCATCCAACAGGATATCCGGGATACTTTGAAGCACTGATCCTTAGTGTGACTTTTGAATCCACACACTTCACAGATTATAATAGGTTTCTGAACCTTCTGTGGCTTGTAAGGAGCTTCAAGTTGACCTCTCCCTGGATTACCATCACCTCCTGGCTGATAGCCAAAATTAGGTGGCCTGGAGGAAGCATCAAACTGGCCTCTTCCTAAATGATTATCACCTTTCTGACTAAACATAACAATACTTTCAACAATTCTAGGATAGGAACCATCACGAGTGATCAAGTTTCTTTGACTCTCATGATCAATAATGAGAGAAAAGGCTTTGTTTAGAGTAGGAGTAGGACTAATTTGCATAAGGATTTGTCCTCTTGCTGCTAAATATGACTCATTCAGTCCCATGAGAAACTCTAACAATCGTTGATATTCCCAATGCTCTTTGAATTTTACATATTCAGCAAAAGAGCACCCTATACAAGGCATAATTGAGTCAAACTCATTCCATAAGCCTTTGAGTGCGGTGTAGTAATCTGTGATTGACATAGTTCCTTGAGTCAGACTGTGAATTTCCTTGTGCAATTGAAACACATGAGCACCATTGATTTTGTCAAATCTTTCTTTTAGATCACACCAAATTCTATGAGCATCTCCACTATAAACAATGCTACTAAGTAAACTAGGTCTCACAACATTCATAATCCAAGACAAAACTACAGCATTGCATTTTCCCAAATATCAAACAGTTCAGGTGCAAATTGAGTTTTAGGAAACCTGCCATCTATGAATCCTAGTTTACTTTTACCTAAGAGACCAATATGCATTGATCTACTCTAAAGTGCATAGTTCTCTGATCCAGTAAGTTGAATAGAGATTAGGGAGCTACATGGAGTGTCATTTGGTTAGAGAAACAGGGGATAGTTATGATCTATTATTGGAGCTACATAGTTAGGTGCGCCTATTGACGTACGTGCTATGTTTGAAGGTAGATTGTTGGTTTGTGATTCAGATCCAACTGTAGCTATGTTCGTCATTACTTCCAGCTTCGAATCTCAATTTGTAACCAGAATACTCACTAGCGATTCAACTAAATCCAGCCTTGAATCTGAGCAAATCAACCTACTAACAAAACCGCAACACACAGTAGATTAGTTAGCCAGAGATACGCACATGCTCTGATACCATGATAACACCATTAATGGAGCCTGAACATCTTAGTTCTATGCGGAAAAGAAGAACATTCTAGAGAGAATAAGAGAGAAGTATATTGAGAGGGTGCAATTACATTATTCATTGATACAAATTCTGTTAGACTCATAGCACTATTTATAAGCTACTATTTCATAACTAACTTCTGACAGTATTTAACTAACTTGCTGACTAGACTAACCATGGTAACTTGCTAACCTTGTGCTCTAATTAACACTTCATCTTCTAAATCTTCTATTGCAAAATTGATTTTCTGCCTAATCATCTTTTATGTCTTCATTTGATGTGTTTCCCATTTCTGCAAAATGCTCTATTAATAGCTTTTTTTGCTTCTTAGGTGGTCATTATGTTGTTTGTAGAGACTCGTTGATCTCTTCTTGTCTCTTTCCCTTTTTTGGGATGATTTTTCTTGGGAGTGTTTCGGATAATTTCTCTGAAATCCTTAGCTCTTCCTCAAAAAAATATTAAAATCTACTCGTTAATCATTCCATATTTTCATCTTCAATTTCAGAAAACTTGAGCACCATGTTCCTCTCTTTTTGTTCTTCACCAAATGCACGCTCCTAAGTCTTCCTTGGGTTCATAAGTTGTAAAAATTTTAAGAAGTTCATCCATGATGAGGTAACACACTGAGCAATTATTGAACCATCTTGTCCGTAAGGACAAATTCTCCCAAGGAATAGAATTTGGTTATAATTAATGTGCATATGATGTGCTTTTCTTGTATTTACTACCGGCAAAATGAGCCTATATTTTGGTAATCCGCCCATATTTTAATGGGTTGGGTGAGTGACTTTTTAAATGGGTAAAATATGGGTTGATACCCATATACAACCCATAAAAATATGGGTAAAATATGGATTAACCAAATGGGTTAAGCTTCTAACTTTTATTCACTCAAAATTCATGATATCACTAAAAATAATTGTAACTTCTCTTCCTTTTTAATTATATTCTTCTATAGAACTAATTATTTTTCTCTATAATTGAAAAGGCGAAGTCTTTGGCCCTCCAAAAATATATATCTTAAATGTACATTTCTTTTATTAATTATAATATATATTTTTATTTGTTTAGTTTTATAAGCACCACTGTTGTGTCCATTCCACCATAATCAGTCAACTACTTGTAAACCTCCAAAAAGTTCCCAGCAGATTGAAGAAAGCAATCACCCTACTAACCTCCCAGTCAGTAAACCTTCTTCTGAAGGTAATATCCCAACCTTGGTTTGACCACTGTTCTTCCACTATATTATGTTGATGAAGTACAAGACTGTTGATGTTAGGGAATTTCTCTTGTAAACTCTTTGTCCCTACCATACATCCTTCTAGAAAATAGTTTTACTACCATCTTCAACTTTAATGGTGCTTCTATTTTTAAGCATTCTTGTAAACTCTTTGTCCCTACCTTACATCCTTCCAGAAAATAGTTTTACTACCATCTTCAACTTTAATGGTGCTTCTATTTTTAAGCAAAGGCCATAAGACCCTATTAGATCTCCATAAACTAACCCCATAAGGAGTGTTGATCTCCTTTGTCATCCATTTGTCCTATTCCTCATACTTTGCCTTGATAGACCTTACCCATAACATTTGGTCTTCTTGTGTTGATCTCCAAAGCCATTTTCTAAAATTTTAGATCTCTGAGTCCCAATCCCCCCTTCTTCTTACGCATTGTTAAAGCCTTTCATTTCACCAAGTAGAAACCTTTCTTCTTCTTATTTCCTTGCCACAAGAAATATCTTCTAATGTTGTCTAGTATTTTAGTAACACTTACTAGGATTGGAAATAAGGACATCATGTAAGAGAGGAGGGCATCTAACATAGAGTTGACGAGTTTGACTCTTCCACCTAGTGACAAGTATGTTGAGAAACAAAAACACAAGTATGGTGAGAAACACAAACTATGTTATTCCAGTTTAACATATGTCATGACCCGGGATCACCCCCTAGTCGTAACCGGCGTACTCGACCTCGAAGAGGTCTAATACAAGCCTCTTAGCATTCATTCATCGCATAGACACTAAAACCATAAGGAATTAAAAACTTTCTTTACCAAGAAAACATTTCATTGAAAAAAAAACAATAGCAAGCGGAAGACTTTCTAGACTTTATACATGATGTCTCAAAACCATCTAATACTTTAGAGTACAAAATTCGGGACCAATCCCATACACAACTTAAACAATACTAAAAAGACATAAAAGAACATATGGG
>JAJOOR010087322.1:0-13934 GCA_036250505.1 Solanum acaule | reverse complement strand
ATGAGGTGAAACCAAGTGCGTTGGAAAGCTAACTCAAAGAGCTTTAATTTAATAGGTTGTGGCCCTTCCAGTTCCTTGTGTGCTAAGAGATATGCCCCTTTAAAGTTGACCCTCCAAATCGCATTTTTTGCGATTTTCAAATTTTGATATGGTTACTCTAAAATTCGGGTTAGATCCATTTCCCACTCAATTTGACCCCATGAATAAGAATATGAAGTCGAATTTCCGAAATCATGCACAGATTTTGAGATATATGGAAATTACAATTATAGGTGTTTCTGAAGCACATTTTCGGGCATTTTTGGGGTCGTTTCACGCACCCTATTTCGAACTAGCTGAAACATTCACAACATAACATGGTTGTCATTCTGATTTTTTGAAAATTATTTTGTTTTCGAGTCGCAGCCTAATTTATAGGAAAAATATTAGGAAAACCATTTTTTTATATGTAAATGTATACTATGTTTAATTTGTGAAAAACCGGTGAGATTTTAAGTAAGGATTTTGGTTACTCGAGGGGAAGGTATTAAGCATCCCTCAATGCCTATCGAAGATAGTCCTTAAACTCAATTTAGGAAAAATAATTAGGAAAATTTATTCAATTATTTGCTTAAAAATTTATGATAAGTAAATTTCGTTAGTTTAAGAAAAAGAGTAAAATACAAGGTATGACATATATATGTCAATAAAATAGTAGTATATTTATCCTACACTAAAAAAATAAGTAAATAAATAAATTCACTTAAAACATATGACAATTTTATATGTTGAAAAATATAGATGTGTCTTTTATAAATTTATCCAAAATATACAAATGTTGCGTTTAAAGGATATGAAAATTTGTTGTTTTATTTATATATAGAATTAAGACGTAAAGAAAAATAAAATAAGATAATAGTTGAAATGAGTATATAATAGTATGTGTGATATATGATTTGAATGAAAATATGTAAAATAGAATTTCAAAAAAATAAACAAATAAACAAATAAAATAAATAATAGTGATACTAAATGTTAAAATATTATATAAAGTTTGTGATCTTAGCTAGTATAGTATATATGTATGTTGTTTAAAAAATATGAAACTTATTATTTTATTTACATGTAGGGAAAATGATGATAGGTACATATGTAATAAAAATAACATATATATTAAAGTGTAGGATTTATAAAATAAAAAAAAGGTAAATAATATACGTAAAAAGAATAGTAGATATGAGAAAAATAATATGGCATATATAACATAAAAATAGGTCATGTATAGAGAAAACTGTGAAAAATATATATAATTTATACTTTATATGCATGACATATATATGTATGTACCTTGTATTTTTTGAACATCTTGTCATATCCAAAATCTTGAAGTAGCATGTTAAGAAATTAAAATATTTTAGCAATATTAATTTGAAAAGTGATAATAGAAAATATAATTTTTACATAAAGGGGGTGATGTAAAATAGGTCTAGCTATTTGGACCTATTCTATAGTTACATTAATTTTGTTAAAAACATTTAGGCCTACTTCCCTACTTATTATCTTAAAAAATAATTCTAAAAGGTAATTACTTTAGCCTTAATTCCTAAAGGTGATTATTTTAGTCTTATATATTTCTAAAGATAATTATTTTAGCCTTTAAACTAATCTCTTACTCAAAGGCCAAATGAATATTATTTTAGCCTTTTTTGAAACTTCCTTTGGAAATTCTAAAGTATAAGTTTTCCTTTCTTAAGTTCTAAACTATAAGTTTTATTTTCCTCAACTTAAGAAGCCTAAATGAATGTTAATTTCCTTCTTCCTAACTTAAAAGACCTAAAAGAATATGGATAAGTAAACTTAAGAAGTTAACCTATTTTCAAGAAATTTTTTTGTATTATTTGCTCTAAAAGTATTTCCAAGGATTTGTAGCAAACCACTAAATTCTCGAAAAATAATATTGTGTCGCACAAGTAAACTTAAATAAAAAAGAAGCATGAGATCAATATATCACAACTTAGAGTTGTGTAAATATGTATAAGAGTTAGTCAACATATCAAAACAATATAATCAAAGTCGTAAAAGGGAGGGCTAAGAAATATTGGACTCCTACTTATGAGACTTCAAGTATTGCGATGATCCTAAGGGGTAATTCGGTAGAGTGTATTAGCAAAAATAATGCATGCATTAATTATATGTATTAGTAATTCCTTGTTTGGTGCAAGTTTTCATTGTATGTATAACTAATGCTTGCTTTAGTGATATACTCTATTGTGTATTGAGGAGTGTATTACTAATACCTAGAAATCCATGGTATTAGTAATGCAAAGGATTTAATGCATGCATTAATAAGACTCAATTACCCCTCAAAAGTACTTTTACATCTTTTCCACCATAATTGTGAAGGATACTTTTGTAAATAAATATTTTTATACAATGCATACTATTTTTAATACAACAAACCAAACAATGCATAAGAAATAATCTATGCATAACTAATACAAGTATAACTAATACATGCATTACTAATACACTCTATTGGTATTATTTTTATACACTCTACCAAACGACCCCTAAGTGTTATTGGCCCAATATTTTGAGCCAAAAACGAGTTCCAAAGTAGAAACTCCAGCCCTCCATTGTACATGAAACTTAAGGCACCAAATGAAGCAACAAATTAGAAGCATGAGAAGAGAAAAAAAAAAAGAAGGTAATGGTAACTAACGTAACTAGTTTAAATTGGACTAGGTAACTAAGTTAAATTAGACTAAGTAATATAAGAGGACATTCATGCTACCCTCTTGAGGTTTGAAGTAACAAAATATCACATAAACATCAAATAATGGAAAAATGAAGCACAACTCACAACAATAGACTAAATTTACATGGAAATAACAAGGACAACAAGCTGTAATTCAAAGTCAAGTTTACTTAGTTAACTTAAAACCAGTGCTAACTCCTTTTATGGCTTGATAAAACTACATCATATACTCAAACTTTAAGACTCTTGCACCTATTTTAATACAATACTAAGGAAATAATAAGTAAGCAAGGAATCTGATGTGAAAACAAAAGTAGCAAGTACAAAACAAATTCAATAAATATTCAATTAGATAATTTTAAGACAAGGGAGAACATGCAACTAATAGTCTTGCTAAAAAGAGAATTAATATTAATGACATATTCCGGTCAGATTTCTATGAAACAACAAAGACCTATTAAGCGATTTGGGACAACCCATTTGTGAAAGGGAGATCCTTTAAGTTGATTAGTTTAGTTAAAAAAAGATTTTGAAGATGCTCGTGGTGGTTTTATTCTAACGAGAAAAACAATTGAAGACTCATAACTAGCACATACTTAATATCACATGGATTTTGAGTTTGACATATGAAACTTAAAATAAACCATGAGGCAGCAAGGACAAAATTGTAGAATTATTCTAAAATGAGAATAAACTTGAAATTGATAAGCCTATTTAGTAACAATATTTAAACAGTTCTTTAACAAAATTAAGAAAAAGAACTTGAAGTAGAATGCTTTAATCCTATTTTTCATAGTAAGAGATGTCATTTTAGAGAGAAAAGGTTATAACAAGAAGAAGGATTCTACAGTGATGTCAATGAAGCCGTAAACATAGCATCAACATTTCGCAAGAATAGAGTATGTTATGAGGACACTACCATCCACAAAAGATCAACAGAAGAGGTGAAATTGATCTCATAGTATAAATGAACCAGCAGCCATACTTAAAAAAGGGAATTTTTAGACAAAAGCTTGGTTACACTTAAAGAAGTAAAAAAAAAAATAGAATTGATACTCCTCAAACTTTAAGCGAAATCTAACTCTCGAAACAACAAGATAATGTAGGAAATTTCTAAGATGTAGCACATCGGCCTAAACTTGAATGATACTTAGGAACAGAGAACAACACAAATCAGGCTAAACGTCTTACGAAATCGTGTTGTAGAACTCAAAAGCAGCAATATGAACATGTATTATGCTTTCTAAGATGATTCTAACTCGAGTTTACATTAACGATATTAGCAGCTGTAGATTTCCACAATTTACAAATAGCAACCTTGTAGCTTTCACAAAAATAAACTCTAGAAAGAGATCAAAACGAGCAGCCCCATATTGGTTACAACTTTCAACATATTCAAACTGAAAAATATATGTATGTATAAATAGATAGATACAAATTAGTAAGACCTTCTTCTAAGCATAGAAAAATCCTAAGACAATCTGCCATAAGCTTCGGTTTGAAACTTAGGCTAACACAAATGTTAGATTTTGAACAAAGAAAAATATAGGATTAGAACAAGATGTCAAGAAGTCTAGGTTATGCTAGAAAACAGGGGCTCATATCATTCTGAAGCACTATTCAAAATAAGATTGTATCATGCTCGAAGAGAAAACCATTAAAGCTAGATTCTTCAAGTAATAACGTAAAATTTTGTGAAGTCACAGTTAAGCACGGGAAGTGAGCCTTTAAAAACTCAAAAATCACAATTCTTAAATGAAGGTCAGCAATATCCTTACTACATAATCACAACAACTAAAGACATACCATATATAGGAAGCAAGAAGGACGCTGTAAAAATATTATTTACAAAAGATAAAAAAAACCGAAACTAGTTTTTATCGGTAAAAAAAAGTATTAACTAAAACCATCAAGATTTGAAAAAAAATTACCTTGTGTTGAGCAACAAACTAAAGCTTTGACGTCAAGATTCCAACTATGGACTTCCTCGAACTCGAGTTCGAAACTAAAAAATGGAAGGATAAGGAGATGAGCTAATTTTGAACTCGAAAATCTTTTTGTTAAGTTTTTGTTCCTTGGTGAATCTCTTTGATATCTGGATGGATTTTGATCACAATCAAATGGCTCCTTTTATAGCCAAATCGTGGCTACCATTGGCCTCAAGAATTCAAAATTTGAATTCTTAGAAAGCCAAATCTGAGACAAACGAAAGGAATAATGATGAAGGGGAAGAATATTTCTTAAGAATCGACTTTTTCATATCGATTTGAAGGGGGTTGAGTGATTGACAGAGTCATAAAGCAAGAGACCGCCAGAACTTAACATTTTTTGGGGGTCCCTAGCCGTTCTCAGCAGAGGCTATGGGAGATGAGCGTCTAGGAAAGAAAGAGGTAGCAGTCGTATTTTCTGGAAGAAGTGAAGAAGACGTTGGGATCTTGGAAAGTGAAGAATGGCAGCGTTGGAACGGGTTTCTAGGAAAAGGATTGAAAAGTCTGCGGTCTAATTTGGACTGTCTGATCGGACGATTGACAAAAATAAAGATTTTAAAATAATCTGTGTGCTTGCCTTTGATCTAACTAAGTCCCTTATATCGAAATAGAGGGTTGAGATTAAAGCTTAAGAAGCACAATCCATGTGCTCGCCTACGTGGCATGAGGTGATTGGTTGAATATGAGAGACTTGGATTGCCAAGTTTGCTTAAATTAACCCATTTAAAAATGTAACCCTTTTCTTTATTAAACAAATGTTGTAAATCATTTTGGTGGTTAAATGGATGATCATAACTCCTTGGCTAATTCTCTCCTTTATGAGTAGTAATGTTGTTGATAATGTGGTCAAATGGATGACCATAACTCCTAGGTTAATTTCATCCATTATTGGTAGTAATGTTGTTGATAATATGGTCAAATGGGTGACCATAACTCCTAGGTTTATTTCCTCCTTAATGGGTAGTAATTCTCAAGGTTTAATGTGATGTTTATGACATCCGTTGGTATTCCTCAATGTAATCCTATAAATAGTGGTGTTGAGAATAATGTTGAATACACTTGAAGATTTGGTGGACACTTGAAAGAAAGAAAGTTATCTTATATTGTTCCTCTTATCCTATATTCTTCTTGTCTTCATCTTTATATTGTTATTTTGTTCTTAAATTTTACAACACGTTATCAACATGAAGTCTCAAGGCTGAACAACATTTCTTGTGAGATTAATAAAATTCCTCAGTCTTCAATTGGTTCAAGATGAGTAATGGAGATATATGTCTTCTTGATAGTGCTACAACTCACACTATTTTAAGAGAAAAAAAAATATTTCTCTAATTTAATTATGAAAAAAGGCTTATGTTAATACAATAACTGGTAGTGCAAAATTAATTGAGGGCTCTGGAAGAGCGGCCTTATTAGTACTTGGGGAAATAATATTAACAATTAAAAATTCATTGTACTGTAGTAAATCTCAAAGAAACTTATTAAGTTTCAAGGTTATTCTCCAAAATGGCTATCATGTTGAGACTGGCAATAAAGAAAATGTTGAATACCTTTATATTACTACTGTAAAAATGGGGTAAAAGTATGTGCATAAAAAATTACCCGCATTTTCTTCTAGGTTGTACAATACAAGTATTAGTATGGTTGAATCACATGCCAAGGTAAACAAAGGGTTTACTAATCTTAATGATTTTATCATTTGGCATGACCGATTGGGCCATCCCGGTTATAATACGATGCGCACAATTATTGAGAATTCACATGGGCATGGTTTGAAGAATCAGAAAATTCTTCAATCAAAGGAATTCTCCTGTGTTGCTTGTTCTCAAAGAAAGTTGGTTATTAAACCATCAACATCTAAAGTTGGGATTGAACCCCCTGCATTTCTGAAACGTATACAAGGTGATATATGTGGACCAATTCACCCTCCATGTGGGCCATTTAAATATTATATGGTCTTGACAGATGCATCTACAAGATGGTCACATGTGTGCTTATTATCAACTCGCAATATGGCTTTTGCGAGGTTGTTGGCTCAAATAATAAGATTAAGAGAACAATTTGTAGATTATGCAATAAAGACAATTCGTCTTGATAATGCTGGTGAGTTTACATCGCGGGCCTTTAATGATTACTGTTTGTCCACTGGGATAACAATTGAACATGCAGTTGCTCATGTTCATACTCAAAATGGTCTAGCAAAGTCTTTGATTAAGCGCCTCCAATTGATAGCTAAATCATTGCTAACGAGGATAAAATTGCCTGTTTCAATATGGGGGCATGCTATTTTGCATGCAGCAGCATTGGTGCACATAAGGCCAATTAGTTATCATGAATTCTCTCCATTACAGTTGACTTTTGGTTATGAGCCAAATATTTCTCATCTTAGAATTTTTGGGTGCGCGGTATACAGTCCAATTGCCCCACTGCTACGCACAAAAATGGGTCCCCAAAGAAGGTTAGGGATGTATGTTGGGTATGAATCTCTTTCTATTATCAAATATTTTGAACCTATGACATGAGATTTATTTACGGCAAGATTCATTGATTGTCATTTCGATTAATCAGTATACCAACATTAGAGAGAGAACATAAGCAGTTGAAAAAAGAGATAGATTGGAATTCATCCCTATCTCATTTAGATCCTCCAACAAATCAATGTGTGAGCAAGAGGTTAAAAAGATGATTTATTTGCAAAATATTGCAAACCAACTGCCAGATGCATTTACTAACATTCCAAGGATTACTAAATCTTATATTCCAGCTGCAAATGCTCCAGTTCGAGTTGATGTCCCGATAGGACAAATTGTTAAAGAAAATGAGTCTAAACCAAGTTTAAAACGCGGTACGCCAATTGGTTCAAAGGATAAAACCCCTCGAAAAAGAAAAGGAACAAATTATTATGAAGATCATATCAGGGAGGAAATTCCTCAAGAAGAGCTCCAAGACATAACAAATGATAAGACCACAGAAAAGGTCCAAATAACTGAAAATAATGAGAATGAAGAAATCTCAATAAGTTATGTCTCGATGAGAAAAATGTGGACTCGAAATAATATTGTGGTGGACAACATTTTTGCTTATAATGTTGTTGTTGAAATAATGCAACAAGCTGAGGATTTTGAACCAAAATCTGTCAATGAATGCAGACAGAAAAATGATTGGCCAAAATGGAAGGACGAAATTCAAGCGGAATTAACCTCACTTGAAAAACGTGAAGTTTTTGGACCAATAGTCCGAACACCTGAAGGTGTCAATCCAGTGGGGTACAAATGGGTTTTTGTGCGAAATTAAAATGAAAAAGGTGAAGTCGTAAGATATAAAGCACGACTTGTGGCACAAGGTTTTTCGCAAAGGTCTGGCATTGATTATGTGGAGACATATTCTCTTGTGGTGGATGCAATACCTTTAGGTATCTAATAAATCTGGCAGTTTATGAAAAGCTTGAAATGCGTCTAATGGATTTTGTCACAGCTTATTTATATGGCTCATTGGACCGTGATATTTTCATGAAAATTCTTGAAGCATTCAATGTGTCTGAAGCATATTAAAATTCGCAAAAAAAACTTGTTTGATAAGGCTTCTGAAATCCTTGTATGGATTGAAACAATCAGGGCGGATATGGTACAATTATCTTAGCAAATTTTTGCTAAAGGAAGGGTACAAAAATGACCCTATTTGTCCTTGTATTTTTATAAAAAGGTATGGATCTGATTTTGTTATAATGTTGTGTTGATGATTTAAATATCATTGGCACTCCTAAAGAGCTTTGAAAAGTTGTTGAATGTTTAACAAAAGAATTTGAATTGAATGATCATTTTAAAGCGATTTTACATGGATAAATCACATCCATTGAGTACCCGATGGTTGTGAGATCGCTTGACATACATAAAGATCCATTTCGACCTCAAGAAAATGATGAAGAGCTTCTTGGCGATGAAACTCCATATATTACTGTCATTAAGGCGCTAATGTATCTTGCCAATAATACTCAACCCGGTATCTGTTTTGCAGTAAGTTTACTGGCAAGATTAAGCTCATCCCCAACAAAGAGAAATTGGAATGGAGTCAAATATATATTCAGATATCTTCAAGGAACCATTGATATGGGATTATTTTTTCTAATAAATTAAAGTCCGAAATGATTGGTTATGCAGATGCTGGATATTTGTCTGATCCACATAAAGCTCAATCTCAGACATGCTATTTATTTCCATAAGTAGGCATAGCTATATCTTGGCGTTCAATGAAGCAAACATTAGCTGCTTCTTCTCCAAATCATGCAGAAATAATATCCCTCCATGAAGCAAGTCGGGAGTGTGTTTGGTTGAGATCAATGACTTAACATATTAAAGAAATGTGTGGTTTTCCTATGAAAAAGGATATTCTAACTACATTGTACAAAGACAATGTTGCATGTATAGCTCAATTGAAGGGAGGATACATTAAAGGAGATAGAACAAAACACATTTCACCAAAATTCTTTTTCACTCATGTTCGTGAGAAGAAAGGTGAAATAAATGTTCAGCATATTCACTCAGTTGATAATTTAGCGGATTTATTCACTAAAGCATTATCAACCTCAACATTTGAAAAGTTGTTATTCAAGATTGGAATGTGTCTTCTCCAAGAAATTAAATGATGTGTGCAACAGGGGCAGTAAACTACGCGCTGCACTCTTTTTCCCTTGGCCTAGGTTTTATCTCAATGGGTTTTCCTAGCAAGGTTTTTAATGAGGCAACAAAAAACGTATTACGATATGTGTACTCTTTTGTCCTCCACTAAGATTTTTTTTCCAACAGGGTTTTTTCTTAGTAAGGTTTTAACGAGGCATATTATCAATGAACATCCAAGGGAGAGTGTTGTAAATCATTTTGTTGGTTAAATGGATGACCATAACTCCTTGGTTAATTCCCTCCTTTATGAGTAGTAATGTTGTTGATAATGTGGTCAAATGGATGACCATAAATCCTAGGTTAATTTAATACTTTATTGGTGGTAATGTTGTTGATAATATTGTCCAATGGATGACCATAACTCCTAGGTTTATTTCCTCCTTAATGGGTAGTAATTCTCAAGGCTTAATGTAATGTTTATGACACCTTTTGGTATTCCTCAATGTAATCTTATAAATAGTGGTGTTGAGAATAATGTTGAATACACTTAAAGATTTGGTGAACACTTGAAAGAAACAAAGTGATCTTATATTGTTCCTCTTATCCTATATTATTTTTGTCTTCATCTTTATATTGTTCTTTTCTTCTTAAATTTTACAACAACAACCATAATTTATTTAATTTAAAATAATTATTTCGCAAGATTAGCTTATTTGACAAAATTAATCATTCTTAAAAATTAAATTAGTACGACTTAGAAACTCATTAATTAATTAAGCTTCCTATTTTTTTGAAAAACTATACGAAAAATATTTATTGTAACAATAGAAAATATATTTAGTTAGAAAAATGAGTTAACCCTTAAGAACGTTATTTATTTGACGTAAATTCGAAAAATGAGAAAGTAAGCAGGAATATTTATATAATATTTTTAAATTTTTATAAGAAATAATATTTATGAAATTAATTTATTGAATAAGATAAAAAAAACTATATTTAAAAAAAATGTTTTTCATATTCCTACAAAATTTCGTAACATATATATTTTACTATCATATTCTTGTAAAAGTTCATCATATATATACATATATATATATATAGTTTAATTATTGTTATTATTTTTATTATTATTATTATGGAAGCTTAATTAATTAAATATGGAGAGCCAAAATTGGGTGTCAACAACTTCCCTCTTTCTTTGTCCATGGAGGAGAGTAGAGAAGACGTGGACAAAGAAATATTGACACAATCCAATTTTGGACGACCACCAAAATATGTTTTGAGCAACAACTTGACAAGAAATGTCAACGGGATTATGGCCAAACTCTGTCTTCTAAGATGCCTACATATCTCAGGTTTCATGAGAAATCAGTCTATGTGTAGTTCGAGAATGCAAGAACATAGAAAATTTTGATTAAAATTTGCCCCAGTATCAAATTACTGAAATCTCTTGAGTGATGAGGTATGAAGAGATTAGCACGAATAGAGGGATGGGATATAGTTCTAAAGAAACTTGAATGAGAAATCCTCCGTAGCAATTTCTACCGAAGACCTATGGTAGAGAGATGAATTTTCAAAAAATTGCCTAGTGTCGAGTTATAATGAATTGAGACATGAAAGAGTTATAAGTGAAATTCGAAGCCAAACTTTTGAAAATCGAGTCGAGTTGAGTTTTGAAGGTGATTCCTTGATGTAGCTAGTGATGCTTGACATTTCACTAACCTACCATAGTTTGCTACTTAGAGGGAGTTCCTCGTTGTAATGTGTTGTCCTACAAAACATGTAAAAGGGTGAAAAGTATTTGTTGTGGTTGAAAAATTATAAATTTAAATAGTAATGTAAAGAGTAGAGTGTAGATGTTCAAACAATTGTTGATGTCTCTTTTTTGTGTTGTGAATGTGATTTAGGTAAAGTAACTTGCAATGTATAGGCCTCCGACTGACGGGGTTGTTGTAATGTAAAGCCTTCGTCTGGCGAGGCAAAACTTGTAATGTAGAGGCCTCCGACTAGAGCGGATGTTGTAATGTAAAAGCATGCATCTGGCTGTGTAAAGCTTGTAATGTTGACCTCTGACTGGCGAGGCTATTGTAATGTAAAAGTCGGCATCTGAATGTGTAAAGCTTGTGATGTAGAGGCCTCTGACTAGGAGAATTGTTGTAATGTAAAAGCCTGCATCTAGCAGTGTAATGATTTAATGAAGACCTCCAACTGGCAGGGCCAAACTGGTAATGTAAGCCTTTGAAAGGCGGGCGGCTTATAATGTAACATTTAATTATTGATGTATGACAGCATTGCTATGCGTGCATGCCCGAATAGGTGGAGCTTGAATGACGTCGCTATTATGTAGTATCTGATTGTCAGAGTTCGGTCGACGTTTGTTATGCACAACCTCCGGTTGGTGGAGTTTGATGATGTTCGCTATGTACAATCTTCAATTGGTGGAGTTTGGCTACTATTTGCTATGTGCAACCTTCGATCGGTGGAGTTTGAGCTACATTTGCTATGTACAACCCCAGACTTGTGGAGTTTGACGTTGGTTGTCAGTGGTCTTTGATTGGTGGAGTTTTTGACTAGGTTAGATTACAAGCTCTAATTCGTGGAGTTATATGGACAAAAGGCTAACTATCCTATTTTCTACGAGCACCCATTTACTTTAGTATTTGATCTGGATCTTGAGTGCACCTGCAAAGATTTAAGTGAAATATCCTTAGACATAAGATGCAAGTTAAAGTACTTCCAAGAAATAAAGTAGGAAAAGAGTAGTTTGGCTCATGATTATGAGAAGTCGAATGGCGTCTCTGGTCATGCCCCGAGGCTTGCTGTTATTTTTCTCGATTCATGTGTTCCTACACTCAAAGAAAATTTTTAGTTTGGGAGGGGGTGTTGATTTGTATCGACTCGCGGACTGAAGTCTCGTCACTAGAATCCTTCGACACCTTAAGAGCCTACGCATAGTTTCTTACCCTAAACACTCAATAGGTGGAAGAGTAAGAAAATCTCATTGAAAAGAAATAGCTTACTTTTTAGTAAATAAGTATATTACGTCTATGTTAGGAATATATATATATATATATATATATATATATATATAATAATTCTCCAGCATTTTTAGATTATGACATGTTCTGAAGTCCATCGAGCTTTCCATTTTGTTGACTATATCCAACATAGTCTTCTTGTATCTTTTACTGTTATGATGAAGCTTCCTTAGCTCTTTTGCAGACACAATGACGATCGAGATTCTTCATATTCTGAGGTTACTTTAACTATGAGGAAGTGTGTCCTAAGGGTGGAAAAAAAAGGAAATTATACAGTGCATTGATCGAGCCTGACTCAGGCTGCCTACTATCCCCAAAATAGTAATCAGATCGTAAAGTATATCAAATACAAGTGGGAGAATTAAAAGTATGTAATGCAATGACCAAGCTTGACTCAAGCTGCCTACATATCCAAGTGGAATCGGGTCAGGACGTAGTTCAAATACTATAGGAAAGTTAAAAATATGAAATGAAATGACCGAGCCTGACTTAGGCTGCCTACGTATCCAAGCAGAATCAGGTCAGGACGTAGTTCGATACAATAGGAAAGTGAAACACATTAAATAAAATTAAATGAATGGGTATGAACTAGGCTACCTACGTATCAAGAGGAATCAGGTTAGGACGTAGTTCGAATACAATAGAAAAGTGAAAATATGAAATGAAATGACTGAGCGTGACATAGTTCGATTCAATAGGAAAGTTAAACATATGAAATGAAATGAAATGACCGGGTCTGACTCAGGCTGCCTACATATCCAAGCAAAATCAGATAAGGATGTAGTTCGAATATAATAGAAAAGTGAAAAAAATGCAATGTAATGACCGGTCCTAACTCAGGCTGCCTACATATCCAAGCGGAATCAGGTTGGGACGTAGTTCAAATACAATAGAAAAACAAAAAAATATGAAGAGACCGAATCCGACAAGGATTGCCTACGTATCCCACTGAGGAAATTCAGGTCGAGTGTAGTTCTAAATACATGAAAATGATGTTTTTGGATTTTCTAAGAGAGACCGTATCCGATGTGGGTTGCCTACGTACCCCATCGTGGGAAGTGAGGTCTAGAAGTAGTTCTGTTACATTGAAAAATGCAAAAGTACAAGAAATAAGCATTAATCTTGAGGTCTTCAGATGTAGTATTTCTTGATGGCTTCTGAATTGATTGTCTTTGTGCCTACTCTGCCGTCCATTTCTGCTAAGATTACTGCTCTTCCAAAGAAAACTTTATGAACCATGTAGGGTCCTCGCCAATTTGGTGAAAATGTCCCTTTGGCTTCTCCTTGGTGAGGGAGGTTCTTTGAAATGACCCAAAAAGTTCTTAAAAATGTGCTTCGGAAGTTACCGGAAACTTGTTTAGCTATATATAAAAAAAAAATATCCATTTCGTTTTTCGAAAATCCGACTTCATATTCTTGTTTAGGGGGTCAAATTGAGTGGGAAATGGGTCTAACCCAAATTTTAGAGCAACCGTATCAAAATCCGAAAATTCCAAGTGAAGCCTTTTTCGAGGGTCTACTTTGGAGGGTCATATCTCCTAGCACACAAATTATT
>JAJOOR010087321.1:0-18113 GCA_036250505.1 Solanum acaule | reverse complement strand
TAAGAGAAGACTAGTCAAACTTTACAAGATTGTCAAGATTCCTTTCCTAGTTGGGATTTACCTTATTTGTTTATTTATATATAGGTTATTAATATTTTCCTTAGTCTATTTATGGTCTCCTAAGTACCATTTAATGCTTTCCTAGAAGTATTAAATTTGTTCCTAGTTAGGTTACACAAGACTCAATCATGAATGTACACACAACACTCAACTTACTCATGGAAGAATCAATTGTGTACTCAAAGACTCAAGTTGTGACACAACATTATCAAAGATTCTCAAGCTCACTATACTTGCTTCAAATGCAAGTTCAAGCTTAACAAAGGTACTCAAATAACCTCATTCAAAGAATGATTCCATATTCGCACACAATGGTTTAATCATTTAAAGTTCCGGAATCAAATGCAACGATCACTCTCACAAAGAAGAACAAAATCATGCTTTCACCCATAGGTTTGCCCATATTTTCCTATCGGCATTTGCTTCAGCTCACTCAAGACCAAAAAGGTCTTTTCAAGGCATCTAACAGGGATGAGTGCAAAAGTATGGTCATTTATGCTCAGTGATTTTCATCCTCCTGAAATGTGGTGCTCAGAACACTCCCTTTTCTCTTCTTTCATCAATTTCTTTAGTGCTCATAAGTCATCCATTATTCACTTTCCATGGATTAATCAGAACCCCATTCCTCTTTGTACTCTCATAACTTTATTCAATGACTTTTTCTTTTTCTTTTTCATTCTTTTCTTCTCTTCTTTTTTTTTGTATGGAGGGATTCCATTTTTCTCAACACCATGGGTTAAGGGACTTTTCTTGCACTTCTTGACTTACCTTTTCTTTTGACCACACCCCCAACTTAGGCTTTTGGCCTAAGTTGGTTATTCAATCAACCACAAATCAAGAGGATTATAGGTAGTGGATTCAGAGAGGTCATGTTCTCATCAAGTTTCTTCCAAAGAAGAATAAGGCTCAAGGGGTGTTCAAAATAGGTTCACACAGTCACAAGGTAGGCCACAAAAGAGGTATATGTCAAATTGGCTCACACTCTTCGAAGTTTCCTAAGATCATATCAAGAGATAGCCTTACTTAGTCGACAGGACCAAAGAGGCAAATTCTAGGTGTTATCATGTATGGTTTATAGTACGCTCATCATACAAGGCATCGACACCAAAGTCAAACAAGACTCCACACTCTCGCTAGTGTGGAATGTTCATTGCAAGAGAGTCAATTTGATACTTGGCTAGTCACAACGAGATGCAAAGAGTTCACATATTGTCTAAGCAACTTCATTTGGTCTCATTTTAGCCGCACATTCATGTTCGTTCGATTATGAGCACTATTTAAGTTATCAATATTGGTCGAAACCGATACTCAATTTGCAAGAGAACATCCACATTCAACACAAAAGAGGTGGCAAAAAATTTTCGAAAAGGTTAGGTCAAAATTCATTTTAAATTTAAAATCAAGGAGCCATAGGATCAAATATCTTCTGAAAGCAACATTATGATTCACAACCCAATAAGAATATATCACACAAAGGTGGGCCGCCTCATCCAACCACAATTAAAAACATTTGTCCTCAAATGCAACTAACATAATATCTAGAATTTAAGATAAAGAAAGACAGAGAGGGAGGTAAAGAAAGGATCCTGTCTATGTAGTCTCTCCATCTGTCTGGGCCTCAGTGCTCGGTGTAGCATTCTGGACTTGGGCATCAGTGCTCGGAGTCACCTCCGAAGGGAATGATCCAGGCTCCTCAGGGATTTCTACAAGTGTATTTGCCAAAAATTTCCGCACAGCAGTGTAGATTCCTCGGGCCCATAAAGGGATAGAGGAGTCTCGTGGATTAGGTTTTCTGTTGGAATTTGGCCCCTTATGTCTGCCCTTACTTCTAGGTGTAGGTTCTTGCTTTCCTTTCTTGGAAGAATTCGACCTCCCTTCATTTAATTTGAAATTTTGTGCTCTTATCAATCTGGGTGGCATGACTCTTCCAGCAACTTTTGGTCTAGCCATGTCTACAAAGCTTCGAACCAAAGTTAGAGAAAATTTTGACAAAAACACAGGAGATCAGTTGCTGGTAAGTTTCACAGACTCTTTTGGCAAATTGTTGACATCATTCGGTGATCTAGGGTTAGTCCGTTGAAAGCTACAATGTACAGAGATCTGGGGAAGTTGACAAGGACGAGAAAGAAGACTTTTGGTGAGTCACCGAGGGTCTTTGGCAACCTCTAACTTCTCGCCAAAAGTTACAGAACCTATCAACACATAGAGCATAAAATTTATGGGTGAGATGGGGACGTTAGGCGAACTGCTGAGTGATTCGACAGTCTAGACCCAGCTTGCCAAACGGCTCAACGTTTTCAACCCAACTTCTCAAATTTAACCCCGCAACCCCCGAAAACAAAATCAAAGCATGCACCTGTACAATTATGCTCAGACCCATAACACTCAACGGCATGCAAGCACAACCCCACAGAAAAATAATCTATTTTAAGAGCTAAATTTTGGGATTCTAGCAATCAACACTACGGGCGAGGAATTCAACTTAAAATAGGCGATCAAACAAATTAATTCTTAGCATAGGAACCCAACACAATTCAACACAATAATATCATTATATTTGAGTATGAAATCGATAAAAATAGCTCAGGATTTGGAAACCAACCTTTGATACTGAATAAATTAGGATAGAATCGCTAGGCAGCAATGTAATCCAAGTTTTGAGCACAAATCAAGATTAAAACACTTAGAGAATGCAAAAATAAGGAATACACTGCAGGTGTGCAGTTGAGAGAATGAAAATCTATTAAAGTGAAAGAGTTTGAGAATTTAAACCTTTGGGTTCAAAACCGTCCAGTTTTTGCCCATTCGATGACATTAGTCATGACCATCGAGCCATTCGAGCAATCACTTACTTTGTTGAGTTTTATAGAACCCCCGTTCAATTTGGGAGTTCAAACAAAGGTAAAAATTGGAATAGCCGACCTCGTCGGTGACTCGCCAATAATTTCTTGGGCCTACCGAGTTTTACAGACTCTCTCTCAAAGTTGTCTTTAGTTCAACGGCGATCTGAGTCGGGGTCATCGACCTCTTTGGCGATGCGCCGACTGGACCGTTTTGCTCGCCAATCTCCTTCTTTACTAACATTTCCCACACTTTATATTGCACAACCAACACACCATTATTTTACAAACAAACAAAAAGCAATAAAAAGGGTTTTGGGTTACCTCCCAAACAGCGCTTTAGTTAATGTCATGGCACGACGCAAGTTAACACCTAATCCTCTTCTTCGGAGTTGGCTATGGTGTCATTGGGCGATTAGTCCTTGCTCTGTAAAAAGAGACGCCCTATCAGTTGGATTATCTGGGCGTCCTGTAGCTGATTAATCATGGAATTGAAAGTTGTCGTCTGATTCAGGATTTCAATGTTCTCTTTTATCTCTTTCAACACCTTATCTTGTTTTTCGATCTTGCGTTGAATGAGTGAGAGGGCTTCTTTATTTTGCTCACTTTCCTGCTTCTTTCCCTTTTCGCACTTGTGAAAGGGAAAGTGCTTGTCCTTTTTGCTCTTCTAATTCCATGACTTTCTTTGTTAAGAAATTCAGCTGAGTTAACATTGTAGCCCACTCTTGTTTTCTCTTTGTTTCTTTGTTGGTCTTAACCATGCCGTTGAGGAGTTTGGCTATTGTTTCATAGGGTTGTTGTAGCAAGCAACCCTTGAAAAGTTGGTCAGCGGTACTTCTATTTTCAGGTCCAAGACCCCTATAGAAGCAGTTTAGTAGCACTTTATCAGACATACCATGATTTGGACATGGGTGTAGCACTACCTGGAATTTAAGCCACATATCTTGGATGGTTATACCCCCCACTTGCTTGAATGTCAGGATATTGTCCCTAAGGTTCAACAATTTCAGAAGAGGGTGATCCGTTTGATACCCATAGCTTTCATTCTCACTCATTTTCCTGAAATAGTAACACAAACAAACAAAACAAAACTAAAAATTATGTAAACTACGACTAACAAGAACGAAAATCCTACTTAACTACAAATTCTCAATTAACAGCATTCCCCGGCAGCGGCGCCATTTTGACTTCTCGTATCAGGACACTACTTCGGACAATAAGATTATGAGGTATTTGTGGTGTCAATTGAAAGGCTAGTTCTCATGTGCACCTTTACATACTATTACGCATGAAATGTACATGACCATGATGATCCCCTTGAAAGGTGGAGGTGTTAATTAATGTGTATATTATGGTATTGATGCAAGAACCTTCTTTCCTATACCCCTACACATGACTATGTACGATATGATATGACTACGTATGATATGTTATGACTATGTATGATATGTTATGACTATGATTATATTGTTTTGTTGATTGAAAGGCTATTCTCATTAACACCATGAACATGATGTGAAAGGCTTACTCAGATATAGATGATTCTAAGGTTGAAAGGACATTCTCACCTAATGAATCCATGAGCTACCATGATATTGTTTTAGATTGTGTGTTAAGTTACCTTTCCATAAACAATGAAGTTAAGTAAAGACTTAAAGCGAATTAATCTTAGCACCGATTGGATAGGAATAAGAGATGGAAACCTTTTACCTTAGTTAGTCTGGGTTAATAGTAGCAGTCTCCCTATCCCATAACTATGTGCCCACATAGGTTCTTAGCTAGTGGATCCACCTATAAGCTAAACATGTTAGTTCTACCTTAGGCAAGTAGAACACCTTTTTTTGGTGTGGGTTCATGACACCAGATTCCATGTAGCTCACATGGTCTATGTCGGTTAAGGCTATATCTCCCTACATGAGAAGTTACATGAAAAATGACATGAACAAGTAACATGAACAAGAACAAGAATATGGGTTACCTATTATAGTCCCCTTAAGAGGTTCTACTTAGTGTGAATGGGGGTATGGGACTTCATTCATGCATTGCACAAGCAGGCTTTGAGAGTGGGTATGGTAGGTTTCCCTCATGACATGATGATTATGAGTTATGCATGATTAATTATGAATTATGAACATTAGCAGGAATATGAACATGGACTATGCTTATGACTTCTTAATAGGTTTACTTAGTGTAGGTGGAGGTATGGGACTTTACTTATACATTGCACAAGTAGACTTATAAGGGGGTTGTGGTGTGGCCTCCTTATGCTATGAAGATATGTGAATCTATATGCATGATATGGGTTGTTGTTATGAATGACTTTACTTATTACAATTTAAGAACATGAATGGTTCTTTGTCTATATGCGTTGGCTATGATTGAGGTCAAGGTATGTAATGCATGATCATGGTGGCCTAGAAGTGATACTTAGTGTGGATTGGATTATGGGGTCCTACCCATGCATTGCACAAGTACAGCTCAAGGTTGCTCATGTGATAATTCTAATATGTTGAGATGATCTGGGTATTTGACTATGTATTATGTTATGATTGGAGACTATGTATTGTGAAGATTAGGATATGTATTATGCTTATATTGGAGACTATGGTTATAATTATGGTGATATCTCTTATGCTATGATGAAATGTATGTGAGTTGCTTTATGAGTTGCATTCTCCAACAATTTCAAACATGATGTTCAAAAAGTGCATAAAGCATGGTTTCCAAGAAAATATCCCTTTTATGCATGTTTTAAGGATTTTTGGGCATGGCTTCCATACTTAGTACTTTTCGGGCTAACCCTATCTTTCTACATTTCTATAAGTGTAGGCTTTGGTCTGATATTGGATTCCACCCTCGTGGCTAGGTTCATAGGAGATCAAGAAGAAGAAGATTGGTGAGTCCTCATTGTATTCGAGGTCTTGACTATGTGTCCTTTATTTTCTTTCTTTTATGTTTAGACTTATGTAAGGGCAATGTCCCTAAGATTGTATTTCAAGAGTTTTAATTCAAGTGTTAGATGGTTTGAGACATAGTGTTATAGATTCTCTCTCATTTTATAAAATATTTCGATTGTAAAGAAATGTTTTAAATTTCGCTCTATTTTTCTATGGTCCTATGTCTATGATTCTGCTAAGGGCTTGTATGAGACCCCTTCGAGGTCAAGTACACCGTGTTACATCTAGGAGGTATCCCTGGGTCATGACAAGAACCTGTCGAACAAGACAGAGAACCCAAAAGAACCTTTTGCCAACGCAGAAAAATGAATCGAGGGCATCAAGAAGAATTGCGGTTAGGTCTTCGCGGTGACAATTAGGAGAATAACCAATATAACGTGAACAACCAAGAGAACTTGAATAACCAAGAGGTACCTCCTGTAGTACCAGCAATACTCGTCTGTGATGTGGCAGTCCCACTTACAACCAAGGTGGCATCAAGAATTAGGAAACTTCCACCGGGGGATAGATTTGAACTAAAAGAGGGCATGGTGCAACTTCTCCATTCTAATGGGCAATTTACTGGTCTCCCCCATGAGGATCCCCAAATCAACCTTAGGAACTTTATAGAGATTATTGATACATACATCCCAACTTGATTCTCATCGGATTATGTGAGGACGTTGTTCCCGTATTCATTGTTAGGAGCCACAAGGTGCTGGTTAGATTTTGAGCCACCAAACAACATCACTACCTAGGATTATCTAGCAAATAAGTTCTTCAGTCTATTCTTTCCATCCAAGAAAACCGTATGGTTGAGGAGTGAGATATTAAGCTTTAGGAAAAATCAGGGGGAGAACATGTACCAAGCATTGGCTCATTTTGAACAAATGTTGAATGCCTGCCTGTACCACATGCAAAGTAATGAGGTAGTTGCTTACACTTTTTTGAGGGTTTAGATTAAAATGCACTTGTACTGCTTAATAGTGCAGCAAGTGGACAATCCCTAGCAAGAACATGTGAGGGGTTGTTCGACTTACTCCATAGACTCTCTGAAGGGATCCCATGGTATGAGGAGAAAACGTCGAGAACCATAATCCAAAAGGCCACGGGGATCTTAGATGTAGGTCAAGCTACTACCATAAACGCCACATTAGATGCAATGCAACATAACATTGCCTTATATTTTAAACAAATGGCCCTAAACCATGCACCAATAAATCGTTGTACCACAGGCAGCAAATTGGTGTGGGGTATGTCGTAGTGGAGCTCATGAAAACGAACTATGTGAGGAAAACCTGGATTTTGTAAACTATTTGGGTAATGCGCGAAGGTATTGAGGTCAACAAAACTATGGTAACTTTTACAACCCTAGTTGGAGGAACCATCCTAACTTCCCATTGGGTGGGAAACAAAACAAAAACCAAGGGCAAAGGGCCATCCAATACAGTTCCAAGGGGCTAGGCAACAATACCAAACTCCTACCCAAGGTGCAAATCCTAATGCACCAAAAAGGGGTATGACGAATAAGGAGCTACTCCAAAACTCATGGCTAAAATAGGGACCAAGCTCAATGCTAGGATATATAAGCAATATGAGCACATCAGAAACATCCAAATGTCCCAAATGAGTTTAGAGAAACAAGTTGCGCACGTAGCCAATTCTCTGAACTTGCGTCCCCAAGGTGGGCTGCCCGGTGATAATGAACCTAACCCCAAGCAACTAACTATGGTGAGTACTAGAAGTGGGTTACAAATAGAGGAACTAGCTCCAAAGAAGAGAGATACTGAGGCAGGTACTAAAGAAAAGAAAGTTGAAGAGGTAGTAAAGAGCAACAATGTTGAGGCACCCAATCCTCAAAAGAAACTACCACCTCCGTTTCCACAAAGGCTCAGAAAATAGAATGAGGATGAATGCTTCGGTAAGTTTCTCTCTCTCCTTAAACAGGTTCACATTAATTTGCCTTTGGTTGACATTTTGCAGGGTATCTCGAAGTATGATAAATACATGAAAGAGGTAGTGGCTAACAAGAGGAGGCTCACAGAGTATTAAACTATGGCATTTACTTAGGAGTACAGCTCCAGAATCCAAAATAGACTGCCCAAAAAGTTAAAAGATTCGGGTAGTTTTATGGTGCAGATTACAATTGGGCAAAGTGTTCATGCTCAGAGGTTGTGTGATTTGGGGGCGAGTATAGATCTTCTGCCCTTATCATTGTATAGAAAGCTTGGGTGGGGTAGTCCTAAATGAACCACTGTTATTCTCCAACTCGCTGATAGGTCTATTGCTAGGCCAGAAGAAGTAGTAGAACTTGTTTTAGTACAAGTAGGTTCCCTGATTTTCCCAGTAAATTTTGTGGTCTTAGACTTTGAACCTAATTCTGAAGTTCCATTCATCTTGGGACGTCCGTTCTTGTCCATGGGGAGGGCATTGATTAATGTAGCAGCTGGACTATTAACCATGAGGACACATGATAAGGTTGAAGTCTTTGATGTTTATTACGCTTTAAAATTGCCTTCTAGCTATGAAGAATTGTCTGCTATTACTGTTGAAGATCACCTAGTAGAGTTGCAATCAGTTGTGCCCGAAGATCCCTTAGAAAGTGTGTTCGTGGATCATGAGGTGGATGGAGATAATCACTTGTGGAGACTCACAAGCGTAGAGTTGAGTCATTAGATCATGAGTTAAGACCTCCACCAAAGCGTTCAACAGAAGAAGCTCCCATGCTGGAGTTAAAAACTCTGCCTACTCACATAAGGTATGCATTTTTGGGTACTAATGAAACTTTGTCTATTATAGTTTATGCGGTGTTGTTTGTAATATAGGTTGATGCGGCATTGAGGATCCTAAAGCGGAGAAAGAAAGCGATTGGATGGCAAATGGCTGATATTCATCGGATTAGTCTGACGTTATGTATGCACAGAATCTACATGGAAGATGATCACAAACCAAGTGCACAACATCAACGTAGGCTAAATCCTGTGATGAAAGAAGTGGTGAGAAAGGAGGTAATAAAGTGGATAGTTACTGGAATTGTGTCCCCAATTTATGATAGTAAGTGGGTAAGTCTGGTGCAGTGTGTTCCCAAGAAGAGAGGTATGACAGTGGTAAGGAACAAAAAGAATGAGTTGATTCCTACTAGAACAGTGATCGGTTGGAGAATTTGTATGGATTACCGGAAACTTAGTGATGCCACCCGGAAATATAACTGCCCGGTTCCCTTCATTGATCAGATTCTTGACTGACTAGTAGGGCAGGAGTACTATTGTTTCTTAGATGGGTATTCTGGATGCAACCAGATATTAATTTCCCCCGAGGATCAGGAAAAGACCACGGTCACTTGTCCTTATGGTACCTATGCTTCCAAACGCATTCCATTCGGACTTTGCAATGCACCAGCGACTTTTGAAAGGTGTATGATGGCCATTTTTCATGATATGGTGGAGGATTTTGTAGAGGTGTTCATGGATGATTTGTCCGTCTTTGGGAAGTATTTTGAGGTATGTCTCCAGAATCTTGATAAAGTACTTGCTAGATGCGAGGACACTAACTTAGTGCTAAATTGGGAAAATTGTCATTTTTTGGTTAGAGAGGGCATAGTGTTGGGTCACAAGGTGTCGAAGACAGGTTTAGAGGTTGATAAGGCCAAGGTAGAAGTTATTAAGAAATTGCACCCTCCCATTTCTGTAAAAGGGGTGCGTAGGTTTCTTGGTCATGCAGGTTTTTACCGGTGATTCATTAAGGATTTTTTCCAAGATTCCAAGACCAATGTATAGTCTTTTGGAGAAGGAGGTGAAGTTTGACTTTGATGAGATATGCTTCACAGCTTTTGAGATATTGAAGAGGAACTTTATTGAGGCTCCTATCTTAATTGCTCCTCATTGGGAATTACCATTTGAACTCATATGTGATGCAAGAGACGTAGCAGTGAGTGCAGTGTTGGGAAAAAGAAAAGGAAAGGTGTTCCACTTGACCTATTATGCTAGCAAGACCCTGGACTCTACATAAGCTAATTACATAGTGACTGATAAGGAGATGCTAGCTCTAATATTCGCCTTCGACATGTTCAGATCGTATTTCATAGATACTAAATTTATTGTTTTTACTGACCATGAAGTTATTAGGTACTTATTCAATAAGAAGGATGCTAAACCTAGTTGATTCGATGGATATTGCTTCTCCAAGAATTTGACCTTTGGATTAAAGATAGGAAAGGTGCTGAAAATCAAATAGATGATCACTTGTCTAGGTTGGAGGATTTTTCCCATGTAAATGAAGGTGAACAAATCCGGGAAGAGTTTCCGAATGAATAGTTGATGGCACTTGATATAGCTCAAGCGCCTTGGTATGCAGATATTATGAATTTGATAGTAAGTTTAGATTACCCTGAGGGTGCCACCACCCAACAGAAGAAAAAGCTAAATCATGATGCTAAGTTCTATATCTGGGATGAACTGTTCTTGTTCAAGAGACGTGTGGATCGGGTGGTGAGAAGATGCATTCCGGAATATGAGGTTCAAAAAGTTCTTGAAAGTTGTCATGCCAGCCCATATGGAGGACACCATCGCACTGTGCATAAGGTACTACAATATGGTTTCTTTTGGCCCTCGTTATTTAAAGATTCTATTGTTTTTGTGACGGGTTGTGATAAATGCCAAAGGTTGGTTACTATTTCAAGAAGACATGAGATGCCGCTAAGTCACATTTTGGAGGTGGAAATTCTTTATGTGTGGGGTATCGACTTCATGGGTCCCTTCCCGCCTTCTAGTGGAAACCAATACATTCTTGTGGATGTGGATTATGTGATTAAATGGGTGGAGGTTGTCGCTCTTCCTTTGAATGATTCAAGGGTAGTGATCAAGTTCATCAAGAAGTACATCTTCACTCGCTTTGGCACTCCAAGGAGAATCAGAAGTGATGGAGGTAAGCATTTCATTAACCATCTAGTTATAAATCTTCTTGCTATGTTTAATATTTGGCATAAGGTTGCTACAATTTACCATCCTCAAACGAATGACCAAGTGGAAGTCTTGAATACAGAGGTAAAGTAGATTTTGTAGAAATGGTGAATGCGCAGAGGAAAGATTATTGGTCTAAGAAGTTAGATGATGCGTTGTCGGCATATAGGACTGCTTATAAGACACCCATTGGGACTTCTCCCTATTACATAGTGTTTGGTAAAACATGTTATCTTCAGGCGAAATTAGAACACCAAGTTTATTGGGCGATTAAGGGGTTGAACTTGGACCCCTAGGTGGATGGTAGAATGGGAGTGAATCAATTGCATGAACTTCATGAGTTTAGGCTCCACGCGTATGAGAATGCCAAGCTTTACAAATAAAAGATGAAAAGGTGCCATGACAAGCACATAATTACTCGTACTTTCACTCCGGAAGAAAAGGTACTACTCTTTAACACTATATTGAGGTTGTTCCTCGAAAAACCAAGGTCTAAATTGAGTGGTCCTTTTGAAGTGGTAAGAATGACACAACATGGGGTTGTTGAACTTAAAGGTGAGATTGGCCCTACGTTCTTGGTAAATGGGCAATGGGTGCAACACTACTTTGGTTTGGATTCGGATCGTAATCGGGAGGCTCTTCAACTAAATGATTAATGATCCAAGTTCAGTTGTGCCATGAAGTTAAATCAAGCGCTACACGGGAGGCAACCCGTGAACAATATGTAATAGATAGGTAGTTCATTTTTGAAGTTTGATTTCTTGTTTTAGCGTAGTTTCAATTCTTAGAATCTTGGAAGTACTTTTATTCATTAGTTTTAACTACATAGGATTTTTCATTAATTGCAAATTAGTTTCTAATAGTAAAATAAAATAAAAAAATCTAGAGCCAGGCACACTGGTTGGCACGTTGCACCTGGCATCGAACTTCAGAGAGGCTTCTCAGGCGCGCTAAGAGGCGCGTCGCCCCTCCTTCGCCTCAATCCCTGCAGGTTGGCGCACTGCACGGTGCGCCGTGCCAAGTTTCAAACTTGAGAGAGCCAACTCAGGCGCGCTGAGAGGCTCGTCACCCCTCCCAACACCCCACTGCCTAGTTCGTCCTAAATGGGTCGAACTTGACCCGGATAACCCAACCCAATCCCTAAAAAAAATCTTTCGCTCATTCTATCTCAAACCCACCACCCAACCCCTCAACTCCCTCAACTATTCTTATTCTTATTCCTAAACCTCTTCTTCTTCCTCCCTCACTCTCCAAATTCCTCCATTAAAACCAACCTCAATATTTCCCTCCCCCCACACTAACCTTTCTTCTTCCATATCTTCCCTTTAAATCACCTTCACTCATTTTCTTATCCCATCCCACACTCTTTCTCTCACTCTAAATTTTTTCTCCCTTTTCTTTTCTCATCACTACCAACCGCGACCCCCCCCCCCCGCTCTAATTTTTCTAATTTTTTTATTTTCTCTATTTTCCTTCTTAACAGGTGGTGATGGCACCCAAAGCCAAAAATATTGTGGGTTCCAAGCGTAGTATAAAGGGCGAAGGCGGGAACCGATGCAAAAGTTTGGCAAAAAGGTTGTGCAGAGGTATGGATGGGAGATTTTCAAATGTCAAAAGCAAGATAAGTATATAGGTGGTGAATATGTGAATGAGGTACGCCTACAATTGCAATTTCCTGTGATTTACAATACTGTGGTTACTCTGGGACTGCGATTTATCTTTGAAAATCTGTGGGATTGCAACTTGAAATTGGTTAGGGAGTTCTATGCGAACTGGCTTACTAAGACTAAGTAAAAAACTGTGCCTATTAGGGGTAACGATGTGAATTTTCTACTAGAATACTGAATGAGTTTTTGGGAACCCCAAACGGTGACGTTGATGAGTTTAATAGTTTGAAGGATAAACCTCATTATAGGGATATCCGACATACATTTTGTAGGGTTGATTCAAATGCTAGGCAGGAGCAAAGTAAGAATACTAGGAGGCATAATATCCTTCACTTTGCTAATTTTAATCAGGTAGCCCGGGTGTAGTTGAAAATAGTGTGTAACGTGTTGTTACTCGCTAAACATCTTACTGAGGTGACGCGGGATATGGTGGTTATGGTTTATATGTTGATGAAGGGGACTCCCATTAATGTTGGGGCAGTTCTAAGAGAAAACATGATGTACAGAAATAATTTTATGTGGCAGTTTTCTTACTGGGGTTGATAACCCGGTTTCTGAGGGCTGAGGTTATTGAAGAAGAAGCGGTGGATATGACTGTTGCTTTCCACCCCGATTTGATGGTAAAGATAGTTGATGTGACTAGGACGAAGGCACTGGACATGTCTTGTCAGCCCAAGAAAGGCAAGCCCGAGATGATTGTATTATGGCTAGGATGTTTGGAATGGAGAAATTGCAGTTGCGGATAGGAGGACGTTTGGTCACTGATGAGGAGATGGAGACCTTTGCGGATCGCTATCCATTTATCGAGAGTGCAGCTTTTCTATGCAGGTCTGGTCCCGCCTTTCTGGAGCCTTTAGATGATGATGAGGCCATGGTGGATGAGGCGATGGATGAAGAGAATGAATTTGATGCCGCCAATGATGAGGCAAATGCATTAATGGTTGTTAATGGTGGTGACGGCGAGGCCTAGAGGCCCAAGGGAGTATTCGTAGATCTATGTTTTGTTTTATTTGTGCACTGAGGACAGTGCTTATTTTTAAAGTGTGGGGTGGGCAATATGTCTTTGTTGTAAATAGTTGTTTATTGTTTTATCGAGTCTAGTTAGTTAAGTTAGTTTTTAGTTTATGCTTACATTTTTTTGGGTTCCTCAGCGTTTGTTTTCGGTACTTTTATTGAGGCTAGTCCCTTTAAACCGACTAAGACTAGTTTTACTGCTTTATTGAATATTAGAGTCGTCATAGGAGTGGCAGTTCCCAATGATGGATGGATGACGACCGTCTTAAGGGAAAATTAGTCACAATGAGGAGTATGATTGAGAAACCAACCTTGGTCGTTTGAAACTATGTCCGAAAAAGTCAGCCAAACTTCATGGGTAGTCATAATTGGAAAAGAGCAATAGAATGTAACCTTGAAACAAGCATGTGTACTTAGTTGTGACTCTAAAAAAGATTAATGGGCTTAATTGTGTAGTAATAATGTAATGCATGTTGTATGAGCATGCTAGTTAATATATCCTTATATGTGTTGTAATGCCATGTGTGATGAGTTGTTGCTAGTTCTTACTTCAATTGATATATAGAACTTGCCTTGTGTATGTTGAATTAGTAGATTGTATGACTTAGGGAATCTGATTGAGGTGTTTCTTTGAAATAGCCAATTCTTGACTCTACTTGTATGCCTACCATTGAAATTATCCCTAGTGAAGCCCCATTGAGCCTTTAACCTTGTTTGTTGATAACCGACATGATAAGCTGAAACCCGTTTGTTTGATACCAAAGTCTTTTGATCCTAATAAAATCCTTAATGCACTATGTTAACAAGAAGAGTTGAAAATGTTGGTTAATATGAGAAAGGGTGAAATGCTAAATTGTGTGGAAAATAAAGAATAAGTGAAATTTTGTGTTGGCCTTAGTCCTTAGTGACATTGTGCACCTCAACGCAATTGATGGTGGCTACTTCAGAAATATGCTCTAAACATTGGCCCTGGTCCTACCAAGGATATTGTGTACCTCACTCGGACCTTAAAATCTCGAGTGAGGGTGGCAAGTGTAAAGGCACATATAAAAAAAAATTAAAAAATTGTAGAGAAATAAATGGCAAAGATGGAGCCAAAAAAAGGGGTAAATATTCATGAAGTGTGTACACGGAGGAATGAGAAGCTAAGTAGGAGGTTGTTGGCAAAACAATGACATGTGCATTACGGAGGTGTAGCCACTAAAATGATTCCTGAATATTCCTTCCTTTACCTTAAGCCGACATTACAACCAAATGAAAGTCCTCTTGATTCCTTGAGAAATATATAGTGAAAGTGAGAATACACTATGGGCATTCATGGAACATGTTCGGATTATCTAATTGGTATGTTTGTATGAGTTTACATTAGCCCGGAAAAATAGTAAAACAGTCAATCTTTGAGCATATGAGTTGTAACTTGGTGTAAAAAGTTTTGAAGTGTTGCATTCATTCTGAACTACAAGATCATGATTAAAAACTGTTTGGTTGATTTTAAGGTGGGTTGATGAGTCCAAGGGTTATGAAAAAGTGTTGATAGACTAAAGATTGTTTGAGGACAAACAAAAGTCTAAGTGTGGGGTGGTGATCATAGGCATATTTATATGCCTAAGTTGTCAATTTTTGCCCATGAATTGATTGAATTAAAGAATGATCTTTAGTTATTCGCTTGATTTTTTTTTGTAACTTCTGATGATTGTGCACTCACCCACGTTATTAATTGTTTCAGCAAGTCTTGAGGGAATTGGAGTTGGAACTAAGAAATAAGGAGCAAAGACACGCAAGAAAATGGCTAAGGCAAAAACCACCAGTGGCTGGCGCACTAGTTGGTGCAGCGCGCTACTGGTTGAACTTCAGAGTGGATTTTATGGTGTAGTGAGAGGCGCGACGTGCTAAGAGCTGAATGACTGGGATGCTTTCCTGGTGTAGTGCCTGGGGCTATGCGCCAAGGAGAAGACTTCAAAGACCATCTAAGACGTGATGGCAGGCGCGACACGCCATGAAAGTTCCCAATTTTTTTAGCTTAAATAGTTTAAAAAGGGATTCCTAGTTGCAGTAGAATTTGGGTCCAACTTTCCCAACTATTATAAATAGACCCTTAGGCCACATTAAAAGGGTTCGACTTTTTATTTGGTGTGCAAGAGCAAGTATCATTGTTTGTCATAGGTTTTGATCTTCTTACTCCTCTATTTTTCAAAAATCTCATGAAAAATTGTATTTTGTGGTTTTCTAACATCATGAGTGGCTAAACGACCTAGTTTTGGGGCTGTAGCTATGAATCGAATATTGAATATTTAAGGTTTTATGAATTAGTTCTTGGTTGTCATTATAAGTTACTTTTATATTCTTCTTTTAGTATTTTATGCTTGCGCACCATAAGATAAATCTATTGTCTAATCTTAAAATCAAGAGAGGTGGGATTAGATAGACCCGAGAATATAGAGAGCTTGATCGACCCATTAAGTTGAGGTGATTTGTGTTCAGGAGTGATGCCCGGATGAACAACTCGCTTGGTTACGAAACATGATGAAATATAAATGCTCGTCATTTAGTCTATTTATCCCCACTCAACGATGTAGTTAGATACCTAACTAGAGTAGGCGACTAGAGGTGTGTAACCTGACTCATACAATTAACCCTGTAAATCAGTAACTTGATAACTAAAATTAGTTCTAAGCCGATAATATGATACATGAGATTCATTGCATGTTGCAGCCCTGGTATTGTCTTTTACTTGCTTGAAACATCATCTAAAATTCGTTCACAATTAGTTACTTTTATTTGTTGCATAATTAGTAGTAGGTAACAATTATCAAAATTTCTAAAAATGGTTACTTTTGTTTTATATGTAGAGTTAAGTGTCAAATATAAGTCGATCATAAGTCCGTTGGGAATGATAACTCGTTTCTTTAAGAATCTATATTACTTGAGCAACCACGTACACTTGCGTGTATATTGGGGAGCATTAGGAAGCTTGCAAACATATGGATAAGTTGCTTATTGGCAAACTTTTAAAGGAAGTCTTGTAATGAACATTGCTAGGAAGTTTTGCACTAAATATTGGCGGGTAAAGTGGTAATTTCCTGCACATGTCATCAGGTGTCATCCGATTATGCAGAGGTTGAAGGTGTTGAAGATGATCTTGAATATCCTTCTTCCATCCACCATCCCTCACCATGCTTTTTCTCAGGTCGCAAAAGTTTAGCGGCCGGTTTTTTCTATTTCTTATCGGGCTCAGTTCTGAATCTTTATGAAAATATCTCAAGCATTGATAATAAATCTGCCATGATATTGTATTTTTTACTTTGAGATGTTTCACTTAGAATTTATACAGAAAGAACCATTATGCCCTTTGACGGATCTAGGGGTTTGAGATGATCTTTGGGTTTATCTGGATCATCTTTGGGAAGGCTCTCATATCAATTTCAATTAGAAATTCTATATGGATTAGGAAGAAGTTAAACTTCTTAATTCCATTTTTACAGCTATAACTTCTTTGAATGTGGAATGATAATGTTGTTCTGCATCCTTAAACTTTCCATTGGCATATCCACATATTTTGCGCTGACCATCTTTCTCTTCTACAAGGATAGCACTCCAGTATTTATTACTAGAATTACTCTACAATATCTTCAAACCGTCAGGAAGAATATGTAGGGTTTTGACCTCCTTGTATATGTCTTTGATTTTGCAGATTGCATCATCTTGGTCTTTTCCCCTAGCTGGAGCCATATTTGTTAACATTTTTGTATGTGGAGAAATGTACATAAAGACATATGGGATAAAGTCTCAAACTTAGTTTATCATACCAAGAAATTATAGGAGTTGTTTTACTGTGAAGTTAGTGTCAGAGAATTTGACAAACTCCTTGCAAATGTGTGGCCTTAGGATATATGCTCCATGAGAAAAATGCATTCTTATGAAGTCTATTTAATCCTTCACAAGAATCATTTTCTTCTCACTTAGCATGATACCATATTGCTTCACCAAATTCATCGAATATGCGAAGAATTCAAAAGTGTTCCTCCATTGCATTACTAAATAATAAGATATCATCAATGTATTTTAATGATGTGTGGAATATTGTAGCAACCCGAGAGCACCCCCTAGTCGTTACCGGCGTATTCGACCTCGAAGAGGTCTTATACAAGCCCTTAGCATTCATCATAGCATGTATCATAGAATAAAATCACGGAAAATTTCAAACTTTTATTTTGGAAGTTCAACTTCACTTCATATATGAGAAATAGAATCTAACTTCGTCACAACGTACCATCTAGACATAGAAGTATCGAAAATGGGACTTAGCCCTTACATCAATAAGAAGTCTTGAAATAGGAAAGTACAACAATGTCTTTCAACATAAGCAAAGAACTAAACATAGAAGCTAGATCATAGGGTTTTGTCCTCGGACTTGAGGACTCACCAACTTGGGGAAGCAACTCCAAGTGTCTTGAGAAATAAGCTTGAATCCTCAACGGCCCGAACCTAAATGTTTGGGGAAAAGGGAAGAAAATATGGGTTAGTACAACACACGTACTACGTATGGCTATTATGCATAAAAACCATTGAAACATGCATAAAAGGACATTTAGCCAAAACATGCTTTTTACCAAGTAAATCCAATATGCACACAAAGTA
>JAJOOR010087305.1:0-13372 GCA_036250505.1 Solanum acaule | reverse complement strand
CACATAGTGTACACTGTCTATGGAATGATCTGCAGTTCTTCCTATCTTGCCAATACCAAGAATAAAACCTTTCTTTCCACTGCCAAATGACACACCACCACCTTGGTGTGCTTCCAAAGAGAGGAAGTTTAGAGTATTTCCAGTCATATGCCTTGAGCATCCACTATACATGTACCAACATTGACTGCTCCCTCTCTTTTGCACAAGAATCACTTATTAGACTTAGGAACCCACTTCAAACGGAGTTCCCAAAAACTGTCAAAAGGTTTAATGAGAAACCTTACTGTCCATGGAGGAAAAGTGTTCTTGCTAAAACGATAACTGGGACTAGGTCCCTTGTGTCCCTTTTTACCATCATTTTCAGATCTAACAAATTTCACATACCTTTCTTTAGCTTTTCTCAAACTCTCACATTTCTCTTTCAAATGACCATTTCGACCACAGTGAGTGCACAAAAGGTTGTCAGATACAGACACATATTTGCTATGAGGATTATATGGGGATTCTATTGGTCTGCGTCCCAACCCTTTCTTTCCATTAAAACTTTGATTAGATAGATTAGAGAGTATCTTAGAGGAGTCAGTCCATTTTAGAGAGTGGCTCAACTCCTCCTTGACCTTACTCAGATCCTTTCTCAGTTGAGAATTTGTTTCAAGAGAAGCAACTAACTTGGACTCAAGGATTTTAAGCTTTTCTTCCAGTTCTTCCTCAAGGATGCTAAGCTTTGTCTTTCCACCTACTGAGGTACCAGGTTCCTCACTGGGTTCCAGACTATCAGTCTCGAGGATACCTATCATAATACTCAGTCCAGACATTTGAGCATTAAGAACTGAGTTTTCATCTTCACACATACTCAACTTTTCACTCATCATCAAATTTTCAGAGGTCAATTCATCAACTGAGTCAATTAATAGAGCAGCAAGTTTTCTCAAATTTTTAATAGGAAGAGAGTATAACTCATCTTTAAGATCGAGAAGAGTTACCTCATTTTGATCCTCTTCATCATCAGATTTAGCCATTAAAGAGAAAATGGAATTGAAGACATTTTCATCATCTTCAATAGCCATCATTGAAACATCTTCATAACTTTCTGCATCTTCTTCTGACTCACTTGAATCATTTCCCCATACAACAAAGGCTTTTCTCACCAACTGATCATCATGAGCCTTTCTCCGAGCACTGTATGGGACCAGGTCCCTCTTGCGAGGTCTGAAGTCCTGAGTTTCCTGCTTCTGGCTGGGACAGTCCCTCATAAAATGACCAGGTTTGCCAAATTTATGACAAAGGTCATTTGTGTTTGCTGTTATGCTGGTCGAAGCCTTCTTTTGAAAGACGTCATGTTTCTTGATGATTTTTTGAAACCTTTTAGTAACATAGGCCATTTCATCCTCCTCCTCAGTCGCATCATTTTGTGAGTTTTTCAGAGCAACAAATTTATCCTTCTTTCCCTCCTTCATGTTTGTCCCCTGCTTTTTGTTCAGCTCGTAGGTCTGGAGATTTCCAATCAGCTCATCCATGGAAAGTGTCTTCAGATCTTTTGCCTCTGTTATAGCATCAAATTTTCTTTCCCATGACTTGGGAAGAACCTTGAGAATCTTGCGAACTTGTTTTCTTAAGGGAATGGGCTCACCTAAGCATCTTAGTTCGTTGGTGATGGAAGTGAATCTTGAGTTCATTTCAAAGATAGTTTCACCTTCCTTCATACAAAAATTCTCGTATTGAGTCGTAAGCATATCGACCTTAGACTCTTTTACTCGTTTTTTTCCCTCATGGGCTGTTTGGAGACAGTCCCATATCTCTTTGGCTGATTCACAGGCAGAAATTTTGTTGTACTCATCAGATCCAATCCCACACACTAGAATCTTCTTTGCTTTATAGTTCTTCTCTATCTTTTTCCTATCCATCTCATTGTACTCCTTTCTATTTTTGACAACTGTAGTGGTGAGGTCTCCATCCTTCACCTCCTTTGTAGGAATATATGGTCCATTAAGAATGATGTCCCACAACTCAGTGTCCTCAGCATTGATGTAGTCATGCATTCGATTCTTCCAACATCCATAATATTGACCATTAAAACGTGGTGGCCTAGTAGAAGATTGACCTTCTTCCATATTAGGTGGAGCAGCCATTCCTTCTGGATCTTTTCTTTTCTTGGTGTTAACCAAATCTAAAAGTACCGCTCTGATACCACTTGTTGGAATGTATGCGTCCACTGGTCTAGATGGGACCAAGTCCTCAACACAGTTACAATAACAGAAAATAAACAAAGTGCTGAAAGTAAAGATTGCACAACAATTTTACGTGGAAACCTCCTTACTCAAGGGAGTAAAACCACGACCTGGCCTGCCAGGACTTTTCAAAAAACTGCTTTCACTAATCTTCTCAAGCAAAAGTAAAAGCAAGTTTACAAACTGAAATTAGTCTACTAATCTCAACTCTAAGCAATAACACCTATTACTTAGATGAGCCAGAGCAGATACAACACTGCCCACTAAGCTATCACCCCTAGATAACTTAGACTTTGCTAAGCGGATACCACACCGCCCACTAAATCAACTAGCTCCTAGATGATTTAGACTTTGACTAAGCAAATACAACACTGCCCACTATACTAATCCTGACCGATTAATATAGACTTTAGATTAAGACACTAAGTTAACCTTAACCTAGTTCTTACAATGATTCACCCAAACTTGAAACGTTTCTTTCACAAGTGAAACGAATCCTACAATATAAGCACTATTACAAGCAAATAAGTAACAGCTGGTACAGGAAGCACTTGAAGCAATCGATCAAGTCCCTGTTGTTTTGAAGCTTGAAATATCTCTCTCTTTGAATGAATGAGTAATATTGTTGTTTGTTGTTGAATATATATCATGAAGAAATATTATCCAATGTACAAGCAACCTCCTCGCTTCTGATTGGTGAAGTACTCTGCAGCTTCACCAACTTCCTGACACGGACAACTTTTACAGCTGTACAGCACTTTGACAACTGGACGAGTATTCATACTCTGCAGAGGACCAGGTCCCTACACTTGTGAGGAGATCATCAAAACATCTAGGAACATAAGCACTTATCACAAATCACTTTGGAAATATTTGCCCCATATCTTCAGCATTTGGAAATTTCAGGAAATCTTTATGATCTCAGGTGTATGCTTTTTGATGTGTCCGATGTGGTTACTGCTAAGCTTACTTTCAACATAATGTGTATCAAAGACATCCTGGATGATCACGGTCAGGAATTTGATCCTCAGGAAGACAGTTGTCGTGATTATCATCAATTCTCTAAGACCCTCATCCTATATTATCTTCTAACGTTCCGCTACGCAAATGAGTTATCAATAGCAACTTGGTTCACAGAGGCTTGTTTCTATCTCAGAGTGCTTTTCTCTGTGTTATTTAGCAGACAGTTGCTCGATGTAAATATCAGTTGAAAACCTTTGTAAAAATTTCATAGACCCAACTGGATTAGTTGCAAAAACTTGTGGCCTTTTTGTGCTTTTTTGTCAACTTTTCAGTGTCGGGTATTTCTTTGTCATATCAGAAAAAGATATATCTGAAAACCTGGATTCTTGTGTGTCGATTTTGCTTAAAGTGTTTAGATGATTAAATTTGCCACATAACTTACCTGGCCGTGGAGTACTTCCTTTTTATTGTTATTGCTTTTTCCATTCTTTAAATTACTATTACTAGTTTCATTAGGATTATTGCACCAGGTTTTGTGCATGTTGTAGTTCAAAGGAATTTCGCTTCCAGAAATGAAATGCAAATATCTGATGGGGGAGTTGCGTGTGACCATGTTGCAGTTCAAAGCCATTTCGCTTCCAGAAATAAAATGCAAATATTTGACGCTAGAGTTACATGTATGAAGAAGTTGGCCTTCTACGAGCATCACCTCATGTGGAGACACTCAACATAGATATATCACCAAAGCATGTAACTTCCTCTCTTCTTTTTACATCCATTCATTTATGAAGTTTAACCACCCCTCCTGAAAATTTGTTTCTGAAGGAGAATGCTAATATCTTTAAATATCAGTAAGAAGTTTTCTTTTGTCATTGCAAGGCTTCACGTTAATAGGTTGGTGTTGTTGCTATCTTTGTGGCAAATGAGTTCTGAAACGAAAAGGGTTGAGTGCCATCACTTTTGTGCAATGTCCAGTAGGCTAACCTCCATTTGGTCTATTCTCTGTTTCCAGCTTAAAAATTTCCACAGCCATTTTGAGTTAACATATATATTTTGCCAAAGGAGATGATATTGATTTGCAAAGTTGGATTTCAAGCTTTGGGTTTCCCAAACTCAAGAATGTTAAGATTATCAACTCCTCTGGAGTGTTCTGTAAGGATCATTTTAAGCAGGGCTTTGACAAGCTTTTGGAACTTTCAGAATTCTGTTAAAGAATGCAACAGTTTTGGAGAAGTTCGTGATATCAAAGGGGATAAAGTGTGAAATATGTTCAATCAACTGTGTGTCCACATGTTTATCCAATTAGCTGAGAAATTGTTAGGTTGCCCAAGATCCTCCACGAATTGTATGATTATCTACTAGGAGTGAGATTTCCATGACTAGACTGCAAGTAGTTTTCTATGTTAGGATACAAGATATGTCACCTTGTCTTGAGATGTTTGGGTACCCCGATATGTATTTCAGTTGGCTGAGAAATTGTTAGGTTGTCCAAGATTCTCCACCACTTTTGTGATCATCTTCCAGAAGTGGGCTTTCCATGATTTAAGTGCCAATAGTTGGACTAGTTTCCTATCTCATGATGTGAGTAATGTAGTCTTCTATTGAGTTTTTTTTTTCTATAAGCTTGTCGTGCAAATTTTAACTTATATATGTAACTAATTACTAGTTTTACTGTTGGACTTACCCTTGTGACATACCAAATGTTATGGTATCTTCGATGTTGTAAATGCGCATTGAGATTTTCTTGTCTCTTGTTTTGATGGTGGATGATGTGATCCTAACGGTAGTAACCTGCGTCTTGCAGAATAATTGTGTTTGACTTTGACATATGCTCCTTATTTTCCTAGAGTTGCATTGCCCTATGCCTATTGTGTTTCATCTCTTATATTTTATCTTACTGTAAAGAACTTGGTTGAATGTTTTTGGAAGTTGTAGCAAACTCTCAAGATCCTCATACCACAAACATTTAAGAACTCATAACTAACATATCAAAGATAGTATACATTTTCGGCTTAAAGTTGATCACCTTGGGTTACTAGGAACTACTAGTTCACATGTAGTGACATTTATTTTATTTTTTCCTCTTCTTTTTGTACTATGTAATAACTTGACGATTAGAATAGTGAGGTGCAGTAAGCGCACGACTACTGTTAAAGAAAATTAACATGATTAAGATCATATGATCCAGGATCTGATTTGAATAACGAAACTTTAAGCTTGTTCACATAAGTTAACTCACCAGGGTATATCGTGGCTCAGCACAAGCAGAGACAAGAAGAAGAAGAATATTTTTTTTGTTTTGGAGAGAATTATATAAAAAGAGAGGAGACAATTTCTCTACCAACTAGCATATACCTATATTTAAGCTAGATCCTGGGCTTGTGGGAAAGAACTGCAAAGTTTCTGAATAGCCTGGCTCCATCTTGGTGTCTACTGTTATCATGTCTGCTCCTCTTTGTCCCAATGCAATGTTCTGTTGGTTCATCATTGTTTCTTAGAAGAGGAGAAACATCTTTATACAATAAACGAAGTCCAAACTGCTTCATTTCTCCAGAGGGAAATAACTTAATGCGCCCATAGTCATTTGGTGTTTTTCCATTTGCCTTAGATGTATTCCATAAGCCAGCAAGAGGTACCAAGAAAAAATGAATAGCAAATTCTGCAGGACATTTTGAATGGTTGGATAAGGAAAGTGTCTGGGTGATACACGTCACTGGCCTCTCATCATAACAAATCAAGTGAGCTTCGGCGTTAATTAATTTGCCAGAGTAACATACAGCAAATCCCAAGAAGTCATCACTTATATACCAATTTTCAGGCAATTTGACTGATATACTTCTACCATTTTCCCGATGGTGGAACCATCTTGGGATATTCCCTCTAGTGGTGAACACTCTTAGTGACAAGGAATCTGAAGCAGAGATGTCATGCTGCAATGATGACATATTCTGAAACAACGAATTACAGATCGAATCATTAGTCCAATCTGCACCTATTGTATCTAATTGTTGTGGAAATTCTGGTAGCTGTGTAAGCCTCTTGCTATCTGATAAGTCCAAGGATCGAAGAGCACCAAGCTGGGCTATGCTTCGAGGCAAATACTCAAAACTGTTTCCACTGAGATTCAACTCTTTCAAAGACGATAAACATCCAATATCTTCTGGAAGTCTTCCATCTATTATATTGCAGTTACTGAGATTCAGAGTCTCCAAGTTTGGCATCCCAATGAAACTTGGCAACTCTTTAAGCCCCATGCAATTTGATAAGTACAAGGATTGAAGAGCACCAAGTTGGGCAATGCTTCGAGGCAAATGCTCAAATTTATTTCTATTGAGATACATTGTTTTCAACGAGGATAAGCATCCAATGTCTTCTGGAAGTCCTCCATCTAACAAATTGCAGTCACTGAGATTCAGAGATTCCAATGAGCATAACCCTTCATTCACCTCAGGGAACACAAAGGACACTCCAAATTTTGATTCTTGATATGCAAAACTCAAGTATTTAAGCTTGTTCAACCAGATGATGGAAGACGGGGCTCGTGAAATAAGAGTGCATTCGGCATTAAGCGTCACCAAGTTTTCTAAATCACCTATCTCTTCTGGCAAGCTTTCAAGTTTTGAGCAGCAGGATACAATTAGCTTCACCAAACCTTTCAACTGACAAATGTTGCTTGGTAGAGATACAAGGTTTTTCATAAAACTCAAATCTAGCTCTGTAAGACGACATGCGTGTTGCTGAATAAAAGATGATGGTATTTCCCTTACCCCAGAGCGTCTCATCTTGATCTCTAACTCTGGCTTCATTCTTCCGAGGATTCCTGGAAATTTTTCTAAACTAGAGCAATATCGTAGATCCAGAGATCTAAGAGATTCCACATTAACGCATGGAAACCTTTTAAGACATTCACAATTATACAAATTTAACCAAATGAGTTTTCTGGAACATCCCAAGGAACGGTGAACCTCTTCAAGATTACTCCAGTTACACAAATTCAAATATTCCAAATTTGGCATCCCCATGAAATCTGGTGTTCGCAACAGCCTTTTGGAGTGGTTAAGATTTAGCTTTCGCAGAGACGGCAAATACTGCAATTCAGAACACAGAAAGAATGCAAATTAGGCTAGTGGGCAATCGTATAATTTTACTCCCTTACACGAAAAATGAGTAAGGACATTCAGATTATGAGAGTCAACACAATATTTTGTGTGAAATTAGAAATTGTTTTACTTTATTTTTATGTCAAGTTTTTCAATTAGAATGGTCAAGATGTATTTGACAAAAAGAAGCATAAATAAAACTGTATTCAGTAATTGTACCTTTGTTCCAGTCCATAATTGAAGCAGCAAACTGTGCTGGAGATCAAGATAAACAAGCTTTTTAGGTTCAAAATTTTCTAATAATGACTCCCAAGGATAATCATGACAAACAAACCAACGCAAGTTGTTGGGCAGATACTCAATGGAGTCATCATGTGTATGAAAGCTGATGATGGATAATAATCTAAGTTTTTTCATGACTTCTTCACTAAAGCATAGTTTTTTAACACCATATATCCAAATTGCTTCCATTGCGTTGGTCCCCTGATAAAAGATCCATTAGTCTACAAAGCATAACTTCAAATGTTTGTTTAAAATCTCATGACTACTTTATAACTCCTTGCAATGCCAAATTTCATCATATTTTGCATTATTTATTATTTCGCTTGAAAAGCTAGCAACACTAAAAAAAAAAAAAAGAAGGTAAAATACTAGTTAGGACTTTCTTAAGAAAAATGTTGCTAAAGAGAAATACTTTATGCAATTAATTCTATATTTCTAATTTCTAGTATTACAATTTTTGACAAGTTCTAAAGAGTCAAATTGAAAAAAAAATCATGTTATGATAAAATGAAGTAGTAATTGAGACAGTACCAACAATTTTTTTCTTTTAAATAAAGAGTAAAACATGAAGACTAATAAATATCATTGCATTGTTTGCCTACTTAGTACTTACTATATTGTTGACCATCACTTCTTCAAAATCTTCAACATTCCAGAGTCTACTCTGTTCTCCCGATTTTTTTTGCATTTTTACCACATATCTACCCATATCTTGAATTAAGTCATGCATTTCAATCTTATCATTTTTTGAGATGAACACAAGAGATTTATCAATTAGGACATCCAATGTGTGTTCTGCTCCAAAATCACAGCTCTCAAGGATTTGCATGACTAATTTTTTTTCTTTTCCTCGTAAAAGACATGCTATATCTAAAAATATTGTTTGCTCTTCAAGCTCTAACCCATCATAACTTACTTTGAGCTTTTTAACAATTTCTAAACTAGAATTTTTCTTTATTTGGTCTACAGTGCTTGTCCACTGAGTTAGGCCTTTATTATACAACAAAGAACCCCACACCTTGAGGGCTAAAGGAAGGCCTTTAGCGTGATTTACTACCTCCAATGAGAACTTCATAAAACGTTCATTTGGAATTTCTTTTCTGAAAGCATGTCGATTGAACAATTGCATAGCTTCATGATCAGGTAATGTAGATACTTCATATATTGCATCATCCTTCCCTATCAAATGTTTATTTCTAGTTGTTACAACAACTCTGCTGCCATTACCAAACCAACCAACATTACCTGCTAAATACTCCAAATGATCAACATGATCTATGTCATCAAGCACAATTAGCACCTTCTTAGAAGAAAGCCTACTTTGAATCATGCACTTTCCATCATACTTATTGTAGACATAATCATCTTTTTTTCTTAATAGTTCAGAGAGAAGGGTATTTTGTAAAGAATGCAATTGATTATATTTTGCATTTTCTTTAACATCCGCAAGAAAACAAGAAGCTTTAAATTGATAAGATATAGTATCAAAGATGGCTTTTGCTATTGTCGTTTTGCCAACTCCACCTATTCCCCAAATCCCTACAATTCGAACATCATTTATTTCTATCTGAAGTAGGGATTTTAGTTTCTCTAAATGAGCATTTATTCCCACAACATCTTGCAAAGAAGATAAATAATAAGAAGTCTTGCATAATTTGGAAGAGATGTGATCGACGATCTTGTGAATATTCTCTGATTCGATCCTGCATAAATAAGAAGATTGATTGTGGAAAATGTGAAAGTCAAGTAGTAGCAAGTATTTCATATTGTTAATCAAATAGGAAACATTGTAGTTCAGGGAAACAGCAACACTCTACAGTTGAAGTATAAAACTTGCAAAACTTGAATAGTTTAGAAAGATTATTGTGTATTCTCTCTAACTAAATTAACTCATTTTGGAGGTATAGATTCCTGTTGTATTGTAGAATAAGTCTAGGTTTCGTAGAAGCATCTAAATTTGGATGGAAATTATTCCATTTCCTTTTTCATAAAAACAATTTATGTGTTTTTAACTCACCCGTCACGGATATCATATCCTTTTAGATCTGCGGCAGCACTTAGGGCATTCCTCCATCCTTGCACCTTCTGCATCCCCTCAACATCATCCTTATACTTTAATTCATGTTCGGAAAATGCTACTGCAAAGCTCTCATTTTGGTTTCGAACATGTGATGGATCCACATCATAGAAGATCGGTATGACTGTTTCTCCATTATTTTCCTTCTCCTTGCATTCCATGATCTTCACTAGTTCATTCAAGCACCACCTGGATGTAGCATAATTCTTTGAGAAAATGATGAGTGCAACTTGAGACTCTTCAATAGCTTTCAAGAGCTCTTGTGGAATGGAATCGCCATTCTCTAGCCTTTTATTGTCTAGAAAGGTGAATATTCCCCTATTGTCCAAACCTTCGTACAAGTGACTCGTAAAATTTCTCTGGGTATCTTTGCCTCTAAAACTTAGAAAGACATTGTACTTCCATCAAGTACAGTACTGTGAATTACTCGCAGAAGAAGAAGATGATGCCATATATTCAATTAATTGTCTGAAAAGAAAAATAGACTGTATGGATGAGATCAATTGGTGATATTTTGGACAAAGTTATATACAGGAAAGAAGATACAAAACAAGTACCACTTCAAACATGAAAGCTTCTATGAGCATTCGGTTTACTCCAGTTAAATAAATTATTATTGTTGGATCTAGTCAAATTATATGTGGTACGTTTTCATTGAATATTAATAGAACTATAGAAGTAATAGGAAATTTCTGTGAAGCTTCTTAATGTCTACTCCAGTTGATTAGAAATATTGTGGTATTAGGAAATTCCTTCAAAGACCAGTCCCCTACACAAAAACTTCATCGTAATATGTACACAATGGACAGCTAAAAGTCTTTAATCCAGCAAAGTATTGCTCAGTCTTCAACAGACTGAATCAATAAAAATAATCTAAACAATTTTTGTGTCACCAGATAACAGCTAACTTTGGAAAAGGGCAATAGAGAAGAGTTGACAAATTAATTAAAACAAATATTAGTGTCTACAATTGCGACAGCTTTTCTGAATCTTCCTTACCATTACCAATAATTGATTATGAAACTATATATATGCAGAGTAGTAGATATAGTAGCTCCAATGTTTCTTTCATTGACCCATTTTGGCATAGCTTTCTTGCTTCCCGCGCACATTCATCTGCTATATGATTTTGGACAGGCTACTCATCAGCAATGTGAAGACATAATTTTATTTCAAAATGAAACGTGGTATTCTGATCCAAGAGAGGGGTTGTGTCACCTTTACTAATAAGACCAGTAACTTGATATATAAAGATTTGAAGAGAACGGATAACTTTTGTTGTTCCGTGAATCTCTTTCTCAGGCAAAGGGTCTGGTTGTTCTGTTATGAGCGCAGAAAACAATGTTCCTTCACAGGCACTGCAAAACCAAAAGAGTGAAACTTGTTAAAACCACTTGAAATTGCTACTTGTTATTACTTTTGTGAAGATCAAAGCCAACAAGCGAGACAGCAGACAGTAAGATAAAAAGGTCGCATATTCCTAAATCAACAACTATTACAACATCTAATCATGAATTGGTGCATTCAGTCTTTGCTTACTAATCTAGCATTCAATATTTACGAAAAAGAGAGAGAGAGAGAGATGGAAGGTCATAAGCCAACTCTATCACAGCTAGTATTCTGATGTTTTCGATAATGGCAACATATTTTATCTGATGTAATAGAAAATTTAAAACAAAACTAAGAGGTGAAAGAGATCACGAGGGAAACGAACCTCAAATTAACCTCGTACTCCAGCTTCCTCCATTGTTTCACACTGTGCTGGACCTTCAATGAGTTTATCTTTTTCCCAAACTCACTTCCATAACAAGAGGGCATCAAATTGAACTAGTAATTAGTTTTGAAGTCATGGATCAGTGGCTACTTTTGGAAACAACACTTTGCCTTTTCTCTGTGGATTGTTAGAAGAACTTATAAGGCATCCTCATCTACCAACGATGACGTGGTGAAATATTTATATTGGTAGGGTATACATCTGCAGAAAGACATGATCAAGGGAACAGGTATAGTTAAAAACTGAAGTACAACCTTAGCATCAAAATCTGAAACGTGGTACTAAGAAAAGCAGAATAATGGCTTGCACAGATGGAGCACCAAGATATGATGCAAATCATAAGATGTGAGGTGATTTACTAACCTCACCGTGTACTCCAGCTTCCTCCACTGTCTCACATTGTGCTCAATTGTTTCATCTTTTTCCCAAACTCCCTGCCATAACCTGAGAGATATTTGTATTTAAAACAGAGATTTCCTTGCATCAAAATGATATTTTAATAAATTTTAAACCCATGGATCAGTGGATACCTTAAGGAATAAGTAATAACAACCCTTTGCCTTTTCTCTGGACTTCTTAGAACTTCAAAACATCTTTCATAATTCAATTCTTTCATTTAGGGAGTTTCTTAGATTAACTGACATAAATACATACGTAAACTATATTTCACTACCAACTAGTAAAATTCTGGGCTTGCGGGAAATACCTGGAAAGTTTCTGAATAAACTGGTGCCTCTACTTGTTGCTGCAGATTCTCAAAGACAGCTCCCACCTATATTAAAATGAGATATTTGTTTCTTCGAAGAGGAGAAACTGGCTTCATCATGGTGCTCATATCTGTTCATTATTATTTTCCCTCATTTGTAACAAGGCATCAAGCTCTTGTTCAACTTTATACAAGAAACGAAGTCCAAACTCCTTCACTTCTCCAGATAAACATAACACAAGGAGTCCATAGTCATTTGGTGTTTTTCCATAAGCCAGCAAAAGATACCAAGAAAATATTAATAGTAGGTTTGGTATCAAAATCTGAATGGTTGAATGAGGCAAATTGTTGGGTCATCCCAAGAAGTTATAACTAACGTACCAATTTTCAGGCAAATTGACCGATACAATTCTACCAATTCCCCGATGGTGGAACCAACTTGGGATATTCCCACTGGTAGTAAGAACTCTTAGTGACAGAATTTGAAGCAGAGATGTCGTGCAGCAATGATGACATATTCTGAAACAACAAATTACAGATTGAAGGCGGAGGCGGAGACTGTGAGCCCAAGCACCTCCAAGTATTCTAAATAGCCTATCTCTTCTGGCAAGCTTTCAAGTTCTGAGCAACGCGACACACCAAACCTTTCAACTTAGAACTGCTGCTTTATTTTCCTTAGAGCTAAAATCTAGCTCTGGAAGACAAGCTTTGTGCTGAATAATAGATGATGATAGTTCCCTTATCCCAGAGAAATGCATGAAAATCTTTAACTCAGGCTTCACTCTTTCGAGGATTTCTGGAAATTTGTCTAAACTAGAGCAAGCCACTAGATGCAGAGATTCCACGTTAACTCATGGGAAACTTTCAAGCCTCGAACACCAAGTCAAATTTAACTCAATGAGTTTTTCGCAATATCCTAGGGAATGGTGAACCTCTTCAAGACTCATACAATCCGTCAAATTCAAATACTCCAAATTTGGCATCCCTGTGATATTTGGTGCTTGCATCAACCAATTTGAAAACGGAGTTGAAATCAATTCACAAACTCAATTTGAAGGAAAATTCACGTTCTTGAAGAAGCCTAAAATATTCGGATCCGAAACCCCGACTCGAAAATGAAATATCTCTTGAAAAACATCTTACACATGCTTATATAAGTTCAAATATGAAATTTCATCAAAAACGGAGTTAAGATCGACCTTGAAATTCTCAATTTATCAAACTTTAACTTTACCGGGAAAG
>JAJOOR010087303.1:0-13442 GCA_036250505.1 Solanum acaule | reverse complement strand
TAGAGGTGGTGTTGGACAAGTTGTGTATTATGCTTGAGCTTGACTCATCTATGGTATTTATGTATCATTCCTTTTTTTTCTCTTGCTCCCTTAGTCCCAATTTCCCCCTTGATTATGCTTATCGCTTATGGTCATTTTAATTGCTTCCGCGACCAAGGATGTGTAATGATACGTTATGAGGCTTGTTTGGGGTTCCTTCGGGTTCCCCATTCGCCGGTCACGTCTAGGCCCTAGGCTTGGGTCGTGACACATAAACTCCAAAAGTCTAACAAACAACTGCGGAAATAATGCCTAGAACCTGAAAGTCAATGTACCAAAACTCTAACAAGAACCATAAGTCTAAACAAGAAGGGGGTACAACCCCTAAACTAACATACAAATAACCAGTGGCGGATCTAGGATTTAGAGTCTGTAGGTGTCAAATAGACTTATCGATTAATAATTATATATAAAAAAAATGTGCCAGCTGTTTTTCCTTATAAAAACGTGCTTGGAGCCTTTTTTTTTTCTTAAAAAACGTCTGCAACAAATTTCTCAAAAAAATAGGTACAAATAGGATTCGAACCCACAACATCAGCCTTCTAAAGTTGCCCTCCTACCGTGGCACCACAAGCCAGTTTTGTTCTTTGGGTGGCACGCTTTATATTTATATAAATATTATACATATACACCTATGTATATATAGAGTTTCTGTCGAAGTTCGGGGGTGGCGTGGCACCCCCACACCCCTTCATAGATCCGCCCCTGCAAATAACTAAGTAGAAAGTCTAAGTCCGAAATGTGGACATAAATAGAAAGAGAACTCAAGGCAAACCGGAAGAACTGGCTCACCCTTGAATTCGAAAGGATCACTGATCTTTTAAGTGAGGTCTATCAATAGCCGCCTGAAGATGCCCTCTACTCAACAAAGGAAGAGAAAGTGCAGTATCAGCACACAACCACAGCGTACTTGTAGGATTACGCGGCTATCCCACTAAGTGCAACATACATAAGTCATTACAACATAATAATAACATGCATACACCGAACATATACAATATCCATATCATTTACGAATAACGATCAAGTTCACAATTCTCAATTACACAGCTATGTCAAGTCAATGGTCCTCTCATGAAACCCAAACACAAATCGTTGGTGTACCGGTTTGTGCTACTCGATCCAATGTTTATGTCGGAACGTGGCACCGATCCCATATTTATGCCAGAATGTGGCAACCGATCCAAGTTAGTGTGTCGGAATGCAACACCCGATCCATTCAATAAGCCACAATCACAATCAGAAGTATTTTACTCATAATCATACAATTAAGTCATGATTTCATGGCAAACAATTATTCAATCATCCTCATTTATGAATAGTGTGATCAATAATGCAACATTCGCATACATACACATATTATAATGAAGCAATAACAAAGATACATCACACAACATGAAATCACAACCATCACATACCTCAAACAAAGCTTGAATCCCCTAAGAAACTTGATTCTTCCCTTTCTGGATTCTTTCCGCTTGTTCTTGGTCTACAAACAATCATAATAACACGGGAATCAATAAATGATTAAAGTCAATACTATCAATCCTAGATCAAACCCATGATCCCAATATCCAAAATTAGGGCTTTTCTCACCATCCAAACAGTTCCAAAACCCTTCCCCAACAATAATTACCCACGAAATTAAGTTCTACGGATCAAAAAACGGATTCGGGGAGTGAAAACATTACCTTTAGCCTCAAGAATAGTGGAAAACTGTCAAGAAAATAGTTAGGGTCGTCTCTGAACTCTCAAAGTCAAAAAGTTCATAATAAAACGTTTTTGAGGTTTATTTTCGAATTAAGTCGCACGTGTGTCCTGCCACAGCGGTCCTCACCTCGCTACAGCGGCCCCGCCCTGGCGGAACAAAATCCCGTCATAGCGGCTTGCACGGAACAGAGAGTTAAATAAAGAATTTCCAAACCCCAATTTCACAACAAACCTTCGTCCCATGACACTCAGATTCTATCCTCTCACGCTAAGATCGATTTCGAGAGTTCTACTCACCCGAATTCAATTCTGTAAAGTCGTACGGGTTCCTTAACGTCTTAGCTATCTACTCATATGATCAAAATTATAATTAGATCACCTAATTGTTATCAAATTTCCCTAGACCTTACTGACTCTGATTTCGTCCAAATATGGACTAGGTTGGAAAATTTCAAGTTACTACGAAAAAGTTTTCCGGCCCAAAAATTTTCCCCGTTGGTTTTTCTATAACGACGAGAACAGGTCGTTACAATAGATACTAGTTTACCCATCACTCGTACTCAAGTGACAAACTTAGGAAAAACAGGCTAAAGTAAGAGTGTAGTAGTACTAGAATCGACGAACAACTGGGGATATTTGTCTCGCATGTCCTTCTCGGTTTCCCAAATAGCTTCCTCAATTGGATGATGCTTCCACTGAACCTTCACATACTTAATCTCTTTGGTCCTCAGCTTACGCACATCACGATCAAGAATTGCAATTGGTTCCTCCTCATACTGAAGGTCTTTGTTTAACACAATTGAAACCCATTTTATGATGTAATGCCCGTCACCATGATATCTCTTCAATATGGACACATGAAATATCGAATAAACTCCTGATAGGTTGGGAGGTAAGGCCAATCTATAAGCTACTGGCCCTACACAATCAAGAACATCGAAGGGACCAATGTATCGCGGACTCAGCTTGCCTTTCTTGCCAAATCTCATCACCCCTTTCATGGGTGACACCTTAAGAAGAACATTCTCCCCAGTCTAAATGTCATGTCTCTTACCTTATGGTCTACATACCTTTTTTGTCTACTATGGGCCGCTAAAAGCTTAGCTTGGATGCTCTTCACTTTATCTTGAGTATACTTTACTAAACAACCCCCCAAGGTTTCACATCTCCAACCTCAAACCATTATATGGATAATCTACATCCCCTCCCATGAAGTACCTCAAATGGTGACAAATCAATGCTGGAGTGATAACTATTATTATAGGAGAACTCACACAAAGGTAAGAACTTATCCCAATGCCCTCCAAAATCAATCACACATGCCCTCAACATGTCTTCTAACACTTGAATAGTCCTCTCTGACTGTCTATCCGTCTGTGGATGGAAAGTTATACTAAAAGTGAGTTGTGTGCCCATTTCATCATGTAACTTTCTCCAAAACTTGGAGGTAAACTACTTACCACGGTCTGATATGATAGAAAGGGGCACCCCATGCAACGTCACTATCTCTTTCACGTAAACCTTAGCCAATTGTTCAACATTATAATATATTCTTACCGAAATAAAATGGGCTGATTTAGTCAATCTGTCAACCACTACCCAAATAGAATCAAATCCCCATGGTCTTGGGGAGACCAACCACAAAATCCATAGCTATCCTTTCCCATTTCCATTCCGGAATTAACATTCTCTGAAGCAAACTTGCAGACCTTTGATGTTCATACTTTACTTGTTGGCAATTTTGACACTTAGCCACAAACTCCGCTATGTCTTCCTTCATGTCAGGCCACTAATAAATTCGTTTCAAATCTCGGTACATCTTGGTCACACCTGGATGAATGGAATATCGCGATCCATGGGATTCTGTCAATAATTTCTGAATCAAGTCATCGACTCGAGGAACACAAATCATTCCTTTAAAACGGAGAACACCTTCAGCATCAAGAGTGGTCTCTTGTGCCTTACCAATCACAGTCTTTTTTCTAAGCTCATTCAAATTTTCATCCTCAAACTGTTTGGCCTTGATCTCTTCAATGAACGTGGCCTTAACCTCAATGCTAGTTAACACCCCACCTCTTTCTGAGATGCTCAACTATATGAATTTAGACTCTAAGGCCTAGATTTCCTTAGTCAAAGGTCGCTTAGTTACACTCAAGCAAGCTAAACTACCCATATTCACTGTTTTTCAACTCAAAGCGTGTACCACTACATTAGCCTTGCTCGGATGGTATTAAATGGTAACATCATAATCCTTAAGTAATTCCATCCACCTTCTCTGTCTCAAATTCAAATCCTTTTGAGTCAATACATGTTGTAGACTGCTACGATCAGTAAACACCTCACACTTGACACCATAAAGATAATGCCGCCAGATCTTAAGAGAAAATACTACCGATGCCAACTCCAAATCATTCGTTGGATAATTCCTCTCATGAACCTTTAACTGTCATGATGCATAAGCTATAACATTATTATCTTGCATCAACACCGCACCTAAACCAGAATGTGAAGCATTACAATAAACAATAAAATCTTTACCTTCAACGGGTAGTGCTAGAATAGGTGCGGTGGTCAAAAGAGTTTTTAGCTTTTGAAAACTCTCCTCACATTTTCACTCCATTCAAATGGTATCTCCTTTTTGGTCAAATTTGTTAAATGCGCGGCAATGGAAGCAAAGTTTTACACAAACCGACGATAGTAGCTACTAGCTAGCAAGCCCCAAAAAACTCCTCACTTCAGTAACAGAGTTAGGCTGAACCCAATTCTTAACCGCTTCAATCTTTAGAAGATCTACCATTACCCCTTCTTTTGAAACTACATGCCCCAAAAATGCAATCGAAGTCAACCAAAATTCACACTTAGAGAATTTCGCATATAACTTTTGTTTCCCAAGAACACCCAGAACAATATGAAGATGGTCAGTATGCTCTTCCTCACTTTTGGAATACACCAAAATATCATCAATAAAGACTATAACAAACGAATCTAGAAATAATTTGAAGACACCATTCATCAAACTCATAAAAGCTGCAGGCGCATTTGTCAACCCAAACGACATAACTAGAAACTCATAGTGCCCATAGTGGGTTCTAAACGACGTCTTGGGCACATCCTCAGGCCTAATCTTTAACTGATGGTAACTAGACCTTAGATCAATTTTAGAGAAAACTGATGCGCCTTGTAATTGGTCAAAATGATAATTTATTCGAGGCAATGGGTACTTGTTTCGAATGGTGACCCTATTCAATTTCCGGTAATCTATACAAATCCTCATACTACCATCCTTTTTCTTAACAAACAAAACTGGAGCACCCCATGGGGAAGCACTAGGACGAATGAGTCATTTATCAAGAAGCTCTTAGATTTGAGCCTTAAGCTCTCTTAATTCTGTCGGGGACATACGATAGGGAGGGAAGGAAATGGGACGAGTACCAGGTTCTAAATCAATGCAGAAATCTATATCTCTATTCGGAGGCATACCAGACAAATCATTAGGAAACACTTCTCTAAATTCTGACACCACAGGAATAGACTCAATAGATGAAGACTCAACCTCAACATCCCGAATATGATCCAAATAAGTCAAACAACCCTGCCCTACCAGTTTCCTAGCCCAAATAAAGGATATGATCTTAGTTTGCTTAGGTTTGTACACCCCTTCCCACTCTAACTTTTCCCTTCCAAGAATTTCTAGAGTCACAGACTTAGTATTACAATTAAGCACACCATAATAGGGGGACAACCAAGTCATGCCTAAGATTATATCAAAGAGAGTCATATCCAAAATCACCAAATCAGCCCAAGTCTGAAAACCCATAAATAAAATATGACAAGCACGATAGACGTGGGTGACTATGACAGACTCTCCAACTGGGGTAGAAACATGGATGGGGCATCAAGTATATCACAAATCATAGCAAATACTAAGGCAAAATGCATGGACACATAAGAATAAGTAGAACCCAGATCAAATAACACAATAGCCATCCGGTCACAGACAAAAATAGTATATGTGATCACTGCGTCAGATGCCTCTACCTCGGTCTTGCTCGAAAAGGCATAACACTGAGCCCTATCATCGTGGCGGGCGACTTCCCTGCCTGGCTGCACTGGACCTCTGCTAGCATTACCATTTCCCCTACCTTCGCGGCCTCGCTAATTTTCTCCTCGCCCACCTTGTGGACGCCCTCGACCATTATTACCATTTCCCACGGGTATCACTGCTCTAGACTGCTACTGTGCGGAATCCAACATGCGCAGGTAGGGATAATCTCTCCTCATATGCCCAGACTCTCCATAGTTGTAACAAGTACGATAAAAAGATCGTCTGTTGCCCACCGAAGGTGCAGCTCCCTGGCTATCCTGAATTAAATTCTGAGGTAGAGTTTCGGAGTAATTACCTGTAGAAGCGGTCATAGCGGATTGAATTGGCCAGGCTGCAAGTGTTGGCCTCCCTGAACCTTTGGAGTAAGATCCTTGAAAATTGCTTGAATTTTTGGCTTTCTTAGCCAATACCTTAGCCTGACTGTTTCGCCTCACCCCCTCCATTTTCTTCACAAAGTTTGTTACCTCATTGAAACTTTTTCCTACAGAGGTCATATGAACGGATAATACCTGCAACTCAGAATTAAGACCCTTAACAAAAAGACAGATTCTCTCTTTCTCAGTAGTCACCAATTGCGCAGCATATCTTGACAAGGCATGAAACTTGGCATCATAAGCAGCCACAGACATACCACCTTGCTTCAAAGCCATGAACTCATCCTTCTTGCGATCTCTCAAAGTACAAGGCACATACTTCTCTAAGAACAGAGCATGAAACTGGGTCCAAGCCAGTGAGGGTAAAACTGAAGATCTACATTCCACATAAGCTCTCCACCACTGCTTAGACTCACCTTGAAGCTGAAAAGTCACAAACTCAACTCTATGCTGATGGAAAATTCCCAACTTATGAAGCCTCTCATAGCAATCTAGGATGAACTCATAGGCATCCTCACTCTTAGAACCATGGATCACAGGCGGTTTCAACTTCAATAACTTAGTCAACATCTCATGCTGATTACCTGTCATAACCAGACCCAACAAAGGACGGAAGAAAGCATCATTACCACTAGTTCCATCCACCTTGGGCGTAGTGATAGCAACACGGGGATTGGCGGGAGCTTGAGTTGCTTGAACAGGGGAAAGCACTCCAGGACCAACTAATCCTTTCATGAATGACATAATCTGTTGAGCTAACACTTGGTCTAAATGAGGAATACCTATAGTCTCAGCCTGCACTTCTTTCTCTTGTCCAACATTCTCCTACTCCTCAACCTCTACATTCTCCTCTACATCTTCATGGTGCGTAGGAGGGGCCTCATTTCTGGGAGCATCTCCAACCGGTGCTTCATCCCTAGTAGGCGCCACCCTTTCTCGACCTCTACCCCTTTCTCTTTCTCTACCCCTACCTCGACCGTGACCTCTTGTTGTAGATTTTTCAGCTAGAGCATTGACAGGAGCTACGGGCCTGACGCCATTGAACCTAGTGTTAACCATTTGCAGACAGAAGAGTGAAGGAGGTTAGATATCAATTTGAATCACTAGATACCAATTGGAATCAAGTTATAGCACGAAAGAAGACAAGAGAAACAAAGAGATATCCTAAAGTCCTATAGCCTCTCGAAGAAAAGTACAGACGTCTATGTACCATTTCGCAAAACTCTACTAGACTCGTTTTGGTACATCGAGATCAACGAACCTAGGCTCTGATACCAACTTTTTCATGACCTAGACCATCGTAATTAACATCCACACTAACCCTCCGATGGGAGAACCATTAATACTAACTAGCTAACCAAGAACTACACAACTAAATCAAAAGTAAGACATTTAAAGTTACGAAAGCAGGTTTAAATGCTAAAGAAAACAAATAGAGTTCCTATAAACTTCAAAAGTCTAACAAACAACTGCCGAAATAATGCCTAGAACCTGAAAGTCAGTGTTCTAACAAGAAGGGGTACAACCCCTAAACTAACATACGAATAACTAACTAGAAAGTCTAAGTCTGAAATATGGACATAAACAAAAATTGAACTCATGGCAGCTCGGAAGAACTGGTTCAGCTTTGAATTCAAAACGATCACTGATCTTCTAAGCGAGATCTATCAATAGCCGCCTGAAGATGCCATGTACTCAACAACGAAAGAGCAAGTGCAGTATGAGACACAACTATAGTGTACTGGTAGGATCACGCGGCTATCCCATTAAGTGCACAATACATAAGCCATTACAACATAATAATACCATGCATATACCGAACATATACAATATCAATATCATCTACGAATAACGATCAAGTTCACAATTCTCAATTACACAGTTATGTCAAGTCAATAGTCCTCTCATGGAACTCAAACCCAAACTGTTAGTGTACCAGTTCGGGGTATCCAATCAAATGTTTATGGCGGAACGTGGCAACCGATCCAAGTTAGTGTGTCGGAACACAACACCCATCCACTCAACAAGCCACAATCACAATCAAAAGTATTTTCTCGTAATCATACAGTTAAGTCATGATTTCATTGCAAACAATTATTCAATCATCCTCATTTATGAATAGTGTGATCAATAATCCAACATTCACATACATATACGTATTATAATGAAGCAAGAACAAACATACATCACACAACATGAAATCACAACCATCACCTACCTCAAACAAAGCTTGAATCCCCTAAGAAACGTGATCCCTCCCTTTCCGAATTCTTTTCGCTTATTCTTGGTCTACAAACAATCATAATAACACAGGAATCAATAAACGATGTCTAATTACCCGGATTAAAGTCAACACTATCAACCCTAGATCAAACTCATGATCCCAATATCTAAAATTAGGGCATTTCCCACCATCCAAACAGTTCCAAAACCTTTCCCCAACAGTAATTACCCATGAAACTAAGTTCTACGGATCGAAAAACGGATTCGGGGAGTGAAAACATTATCTTTAGCCTCAAGAATGGTGGAAAACTGTCAAGAAAACACATGGGGTCGTCTCTTAGCTCTCAAAGTAGAAAAGTGCAGAATAAAACATTTTTGGGGTTTATTTCTGACTTAAGTCACGTTTGTCCTGCCACAGCGTCCTCACCCCGCTACAACGGCCCCGCCCTGGCGGCACAAAATCCTACCATAGCGGCTTGCACGGAACATATAGCTCAATAAAGAATTATCAAACACCTATTTCACAACACACATTCGTCCCATGACACTCAGAAACTACCCTCTCACGCTAAGATCGATTTCGGGAGTTTTACTCGCCCGAATTCAATTCTGTAAAGTCGTACGGGTTCCTTTACGTCTTAGCTGTCTACTCATGTGATCAAAATCATAATTAAATCACCCAATTGTTACCAGATTCCCTAGACCTTAATGACTTCGATTTCGTCCAAATCTGGACTAGGTTGAGAAATTCCAAGTTACTACGAAAAAAATTTCCGGCCCAAAAATTTTCTCCGTTAGTTTTTCTGTAACGGCGGGAACATGTCGTTACAAAACATTTTTTTCATATCAAAATAAGGAATAAAAGGTTTATTATCTCTTTAATTTTCACGTATGCAAACATTATACCCTCTTCTTCCAAAATAAGAAGTCCTTAAAATTTCAATAAATAAATAAATCGAAATTAAGGTCTATGAAATTTATACACATTTCATACTCATAATAACTATACACCATATCCTTCTTATACATAATGTATACAATATACGAAACACATTAACCACACATATCTCAAATTGATACACATCGATTTTCATACACATATCAGTAATCAAAATCTTTAAGACTAAGATATACATAATTTCTACGTATTTCATACAATCAACTGTGCTATAAATTAAAAAACATTCACATTGAGAGAATTGAGAAATATACATATTTAATACCAACTGTATACAATTTTCATACACGCATAATTTTCATGTATTATACGAAATTTACTTGTTAGTGGATTTGAGCCAATATTCCTAACTTATGTGATATTCATAGAATTTGGAGAGTCAAATAATTGTGATAGATATTACTACTTTTTATATAATTTGTAAATATATAATTTAGTTTAAAATATTTTAAATTTTTTAATTATTGTTACATAGTACTATTTTTTTTTATGTAAATTCTTAAATATATAATCATCTAAAACAAAAGTGAGACATAAATTAAAATAAAAACAATACAAAATAGTACTTCAATAAGTAGTAAGGGGTCGTTTGGTGTGAGGGATAAAAATAAATAGTGATGGGATAAGAAAATAGTGATGGGAAAATTTTTTGTATCTTATTTGGTTGTCATGTTTGGGATAACTTATCCTACTATTTATATCATAGTGATGGAATAAGTTATCACATATACATAATGAGATAAGTTATCACAAGATAGCTAACCCCAGAATAACTTGTTCCCAACCAAACGACCATAGTCACTAAATGGGATCATGTTTTCCTGAACAATATATGGAGTAATTAATTCTCAGCCAACATGAATAAGTAGGTGGGCCCACAAAGATCAAATTAAGCAAATCTTTGATAGGACATATGCGTAATTATTTAAATGTTAGTTGTCTTTTTTGCCTAAGGGAGAAAAGGTACATTTATAAAGCACCAAGATACAAAAGACTTGAGCAGCAAAAGATAAGCAAATACCAAAAAATAAAATAAAATAAAATCTTGTCATGCAAGCAGCCATGTTGACGAACAAATGCCTGCTAGTAGACTCTTATACTATGTAGTAATTTATACACAACTCACTTTCCCAATTATTTCGTTAGAAGCTTAATCTTATTTCCATTGTTCAATTTTTAGTATTTTGAAAAAAAAATCCCCTAAAGACATAATATCAAGAATCGTACTCTAAGTCATTAACATAAATTAAAATAGTAAAAGTATTTTCATAAGGAATGAATATTTATAGGGGAAATTACACGGAGAAGCAAATATATATTAGTTAATTAGCTAACATAGTTATAGTTTGAATTAAATACAGCTCGCAACTTAATTTTAATTGTAATTATGTCGCCTCTTTCCGTCTTCCTCTCTCACGCCTCTCTCCCCTCTCCCCTTTTATACATTTACAAATACAAATTATCAAATACAAATTATACATATACATATACAGTTATATGACAGATATACAAATACAATTAGGCCTCTCTCTTCTCTCTCCCAATCTCGCTCACCTCTCTTCTCCCTCTCTCAATCTCGCTCGCTAGATATACAAATACATATGTATATCAGTTACATATATATATAAAATTACTTGACAGCCAAGCAACATCATGTTTGGTCATGATTTCGATACCAACCAAGCCACCCAACCCCTCATAGACAAAATGTTGACATTAACCAACAATACCAAAATTATATGAAGATTTATTTTCTATTTTGAATTATGTCTCCTCGTATGTCATACTCAAATTTAGTAGTTATATGACTCGGTCCATTTTAAATTGTATGAGCAAATTCTACTGCTTTATATATTATACTTATACACACCTCACTTTCTTTCCTCTCCCAATTTCGCTCGCCTCTCTCCTCCCTCTCTCAATCTCGCTCGCTAAATATACAAATACATACATATATCAGTTACATATATACAATTACTTGACATATATACATATACAATTATCTTCTCTCCACTCTATGTCCTCTCTCGCTCACCTCTCTCCTCCCTCTCCCAATCTCGCTCACCTTCCTTATCAGTTATCCCTCTAACATGTAGCTACAAATCGTAATTAAAATTCCCCCTTTATTATACATGTAAAAAAATATTTAATGCCACTCCGGCCCCTCTATACTGTCTAAAGAATGGCCTATTCAACCTTAATGGTCTCTCATTTATTACACTGTTTTTAGCTACATCATTTTTAGACGAAACACAAAGAATCCATGGCCACCCCATACCCAATAAAGTTTAGATCTCACTTTCTATCTCCATATTTCCATTCTTTCTCTTTCCGCTCTTTCAATCAATCGATTCGATTTTGCAAAGTCATTTTCGCTAAACGAAAACTCGATATAATATATATGAAATTTTGAGTATCGAGAGATTTAAAAATAAATATTCCATTGAGTTGCCTTGTATACTCTTAAATTTATATTCATTCTCTCCAATTCAATTTCAATGGCGACTCTGCAAAAATTCAAGCTATTAGCGACACAATGTTCGGTAGCGGGGAGTCCAACTCGAAGCCCAACAACTAGCCCAGTTATTCACCTCCGTCGCCGGAAGACTCTTCGTATGCTCCTCAGCCACAGCAACGGCGGCAGTAGCGGAGGTGGAGGTGGAAGTGGTAATGCGCTGTCGTCCGGAGACGATGCTTCACGGGATCGGATTTCCGGCGATGGAGATTCGCCGGATCAAGTAAAGGAACTGGTAGGAAGCCACAAGCTTAAGGATTTGTTCGTTTCATCTCCTCCATCGCCGGATAATTCGAGACGGGAATTTTCACCGGAAATTGATTGTGTCGGCGGTGGTGGTATTGGATCGGCGGTAAGAGGAATCGGAGTCCGGTCGATGCGGCCGTTGTCGGCGACATTCCGGCAACGGTTGCTTAAAAGGGTTTGGCGACCTATGCTTGTGAGTATACCGGAATAATCAAAATTGGGAATATTGTATTAGTGCTAATAGAGGTGATTTTAGAGAATAAATAGAAGTGTTGAATCATATTTTATTTCTATTCTTCATTAATTTGCAGTATATCTTTTCAAACTAAAAATATATATTATCATGTCAATGTTGTAAAAATATGAATTTTAAAAGTTTTATAACTTCATATATTATGACACATTTATAATTAGGATGTCTATACTTCGTTTACATCGAATTATAAAAGAATTACTCTCTCCGTTTAACTATAGTTGTCCACTATATTATTTTAGAATGTTCAATAATATTTGTCTATTTTATGAAATTAATGAATAATTTCACATTTAGTTCCTGATTTATTATTCAGTAATTATAGTTATATCTCTATTACATTTTTAAAATATTGTATTTATTATATTTAAAGGGTGATATAGTAAAATTAATCATTTATTTATAAAAAAATTTTAAGTATGCAAAGTCAATAATGGACAAGTATTGTTGGACAGAGAGAGTAGATAGTACTATTTAGAAGTCTATATTAAGTAAAGGGAATGTTTGAGTTGATTAGAATTATGCATGTACTAATATAGAGATTAGTTAGACCATCTTCAATCCATCTCTATTTTACTCTCTATTCTCTATATTTGGACAGTAAAATAGAGAATGGATTCTCCAATCACTTTCTATTTCACTCTCTATTCTTTAGTTATAGAGAGTTGAATAGTAGTTCTTCAAATTTGGAGAACTACTATTCACCTCTCTATTTTACTTTTTTATTATTATAATATTATTTTTATTATATTACTATTGAGTCTTTATCATTTGTAATTATTTTCTAATGTAATATAACATTTAAAATATATTATTAACAAGTTACTACTTCCGCCTAAATTAATAATTTTTCTATTTTATTTTTTAAAAAGAAACGGTCACTTTAAATATGTAATTTAAAGTTATTTTAATATTATTTTTTATTATATAAGATTATTAATTAAGTCTCTAATATTTGTAATTATTTTCTAAGTAATATAATATCTAAAACATATTATTGTTAAGTATACTACTTCCAT
>JAJOOR010087301.1:0-15551 GCA_036250505.1 Solanum acaule | reverse complement strand
ATAGAGGCATGCTGGCGTGATCACTAAACTGATGTTACCCACAGAGGGGACTTACACCTACGTGGCTCGTAGTTCTGGGACTATATGGGTACGCTGAACCCTAGTCCAACTCGGTATTATGCTACTCCCAATGAATTAAGTAGTTAACTAGTTATGACTAAATTTCTGTAAATACTGGATAGCTCGAACTGAACATGCAAACTGAGAATGCAACAATTAATCTGATAATGATGCATTAATAACTGAGGCATGTATAGTTGAATAACTGAGATATCTGACCTAGCATGTGTAATTCAAGAACTAAGGAAATACATAGCTAGGGTTCTGAAATTCATGCGAGAAACGATCTAATAACATGATAATCTTATTTGGAACATATTAATAACTAATTCATGATGATCTGTTGTAATTCTAAAAACCATAGCTCTGTTCATAATCATGGAATCAAGAATTTGACTTAATTCTAGGGACCTAATGGGTGAAAGGAACCCACTAGTGAAATCCCACATACCTGGTGACGAATTACACGGAGAAATCTTTCGATTTCGGGGCTGGAACTGATGGAACCTTGCTGCGTTCTTGAACTAGGGTTCTTGACTATTTTTCTCCTCTTAGCGTTCTAATTCTTCTAGGTTGGATTAATGATTTGACTTAGGTAAGTTCTAGTTATGTTTCTAGGCTTAAACTGATTAAAACCTCATGATTTAGGGTCTAAACGACGTATCTTAGGGGTTAAACGAAATAGGAAAAGACCAAAAGTCCCTTGAATTAACTGTTGTCGGAATGATCGACGGATTGGACTGACGGGCCGTAGGTCAATCAACGGTCCGTCGATTGGGTCCGTCGGTCGAGTCTGACCGACAGGGCTTCACTAAAACGGGCATAGCTTTTTACTCGGATGTCGAAATTTAGCAAACTTGGTGGCGTTGGAAAGATAATTCAAATATCTATCTAACCATAGGTCATGGGACACCTAATTCATTTTGTGCTAAGAGTTATGACCATCTGAAGTTGACCCATCAATATTTTTCATCTAACTAGCTGCTAACCTCACCTATGGTCAGACCTACGGACCGTGGTCTGATCTACGGACCGTGGGTCTGTCCGTGAGTCGGGACTTAGCCAATTTTCTAAGCTAGCTGGGGAGGGGTTGCAGTGGTGAACCACGAACCACCAGCACGGGCCGTGGTCTGACCTATGGTCTGTGGATGGTGACCGTAAGTTGCACCTGCAACTTCTAAAAATCTGCATTTTTGTCTGTTTCGAATACGGGATGTTACAAAATTCATCACCAGGTATGTGGGATTTTACTAGTGGGTTCCTTTCACTATTAGGTCCCTAGTTTTCCGTCAATTTCTTGATTCCCTTATTATGACTAGACCTAGGGTTTGTTGAATGTTAGAATTATTGAGTTCTTAGCTATTAGAATTATCCAAATAAGATAAGTACATTAATATTCAGTTTATTGCATGAATTCCAGAACCCTAGCTATGTATTTGTGTAGTCTTGAATTACACATGCTAGGTCAGATATTTCGGTTATTTCAGATATACTTGCCTCAGTTTTGAATGCGTCATTATCCGTTATTAATATGCATTCTCAGTTTGCATGTCTGTTTTGAGCTATCCAGTATAATTCAAAAATTCAGTCATAACGTGTTAATCACTTAATCTATTGGGAGTAGCATAATATCAAGTTGGACTAGGGTTCAACTTACCGGAATAGTCCCAGAACTACGAGCCATGTAGGTGTAAGTCCCCTCTGTGGGAAATATCAGTTAGTGATCACGTCACTCATGCCTCTATACCTTTGGCCGGGTATATTTGGTCCTCTCGATGGGGCGTATACATCGGACTCCACATTTAGCTCATGTGGTTTTATTGTCGGTTATTAGTAGCTCCCACCGTTTAGTCAGATTCTATTGCATTGACCTCTTTTACAGTACAATCAGTATTCAGTTTCAGCATGTTATAAATTTGGTCATTGCATTCAGCTAACTCAGTATTCAACATCTATATCATGTTCAAATTATTTCATTGCTTTATTGCTTTGTTCAGTTATATGTTATTTCTGTTGTATTTTATCATGCATGCTCAGTACCTTTCAAGTGCTGACGCATACACTGCGCTACATCCTCTCATGATGTAGGTTCAGGTTCTCAGCATCTAGATCACGCTTAGATCGGTTCCCGATCTCTAGTTCAGCAGAATTAGTGGTGAGTCCTCATTCTCCGAGGACAAAAGTCATGAGTTTCTTTTATGTATTTTTAGTCCTTAATTTTCAGTTTTGCTAGACTTAGTTGGGGCTTGTCCCAACATTTCTAGTCATGTAGAGGCTATTTTCAGACATAGTTAGATTCAGCTTAGTATTAAGTTAATATCTTCTTTGTATTAAACTCATCAGTTATCATTTATCTCAGATATATTATATGGGTAATCCCCATCTTTTCATGTTTATTTATGATTTAGCTTCCGCATCAGTTTATTATCTTTAGTATGCTCATGATCATGCCAGCAGGGTTAGCTTGGGATCACTTGTTGTCCTAGGTCCCGTGTCCGAGTCTCGGGGGTAGTCTCAGGGCGTGACATCTTAAGTGTTCTTCGAGACATTTCAAAAGTCTTTTATAATTGTTTTTAAACTTGTTTAAAGATTTGAGTATTGAGTTGAGTAAGGGTAAGAATGAAGTTCATTTACTTCAAAATATTATATGGGAACTAAGTATTCCGAAAAGAGTAAATATTATTCACATTTAAACAAGAGAGAAAATACCAATTTCCAAAAGAGTTTTTGAGCTAGTGTTTGAGGAATTATCTGAAACCACTGAAAGAGTTATGTTTTTAAACATATGATCTAGTTACATTTTGGGAGTAGTATTGAGCACGGATTTGTGGACGAGTTGAGTTTAGATAATTTAAAGTCTTGATAAACCGTGTAGCTAACATGGGTAGAGAAAGGTTATACTTTTTAGATGATTCCTTAATGCATTTAGCATAGACTAGTGAATCCACTTAGTAGTTAGGTTCTATACCTCCGATAAGGTCTAGGACGGCCCTTCAAAGCGTGAAGCAAAACGATGTATGTAACACACATAAAAACTAGTAGGCTAAACTAGAACTTGACGTGAGGGTTAGAGTTGTACATATGGCTTCCCGTACTATATTGAAGGATTGAGGGTTAGAACGTCAAGGTACAAGTCCCCAAGGTCCAACCAATGTCCTTGAGAAGGACCCTAGAAAATTGCCCAAGAGAGGCTGCCCAAGGCAGTGCACCCACGAAGGGACTCACGCCCCATAGGAGGATCTACCCCTCCTGGGTGGCTTTGTGGGTCAAGGTCCCAACAATACTGCCCCAGACCTCACCCACGATTTACCAACAAGACCCATGGGTCCAGCCACTTCCCGTGGGCATGGTCTCATGGGTGAGGTAGTGAAGTTCTTTCAAGCTGTTAAGTGAGAGGTCAGTGGGTCATTCCGGATGTAATTAGGGGTTAAGTAGTGTCGTTTTAACCTTACTTAGGAAACCTATATAAAGACTTAAGACACTTAATTAAGTGATTCCCAAATCTTTATTTCAACTCACCAAAAGAAATCCAATTCCCTCTCAAAAATTCTCTCTCTAGAAAGAAGAAGAAGAAGAAGAGGGTCAAGATAGGTCAAGATTCCATTGTTTTAATATTTCTAGGCTTAGTAATCAAGTTATGATGGCTTATTCATTCATGGAATCCTTTCATCCATGAGCCCCTCATGTTTCCCCCAATTGTGAAGATAAAACCCAATTCTAGATAGGGTTTCTTCGTACATTGTGGGTATTGTTGTATGTTAATCCAATTGAGTATATAATGTTTGATTATGATTCTTTATGATGTAATTACATGATTTTAGAATGATTATACATGAATTCTTGATTAACCTAAGATTCTAGTGTGAAATTTATATAGTTTGGTTTTATGCCATGAAAGAGGAAATTGAGGGCTTAGATGTGACCTTCTAAGATTGATGATTTACTTTTTGAAACTGTTTGAAATTAGAATACTTAGACATGAATTATTTAAAAGTAAAGCTTGTAGACATGAATTGATTAGATTAAGGCTTATATGATGAATCATGATTATTAGTGTTGAGATTGAGTCTATATGAAGATATAGGATTAAAATTGTTAAGGATGAAGCATGTGAGTGGAATACCTTGAGACTTAGGTCTAAGGGGCGCTTATGAGATGTATTGCTTGAGAGTAAATCGTGTAGTCATAGATGATGAATTCTAGGGCTTTGAGAGTAAGACTAATATGTTGAATTATGAATGATAAGGCTTTGAGAGTGAAGCTACTTGCATGATTGAAATATATATGGTATTGTTGGGAAAGGACTTTGATCACATGACCTATCTTATTAGTATATGAGATTATGCATGTTATGATTTGATTACTTGAATTATGATTATGTCCATGTCTAATGGAGTAATTTTAGATGTGTTGATTGAATATGATCCTTGGTCCTTGAAAGGGCAATGTATGATATTATGCACGTTTTATGAAGGTAATGTATATTCTGTAATAACACTTTGAGAGTAAAGTGATTATGACTATGATGAGAAGGTGGTGTTGTTGAAAGGCTATTCTCACACACACACTTATGCATGACTATGAATGAAGAAACCATGATTATGATGATGATGCTGTGATGATTCAAAGGATATTCTCATGAACACATAATGAACATGATGTGAAAGGTTTTCTCACATAATGAAGATTCTAGGTTGAAAAGGAATTCTCACATAATTGAATCTAATGTTATATGTAGACATGGACGGTGAAAGGTTATTCTCACGCATGATCTAATGATCTGTCTTAATGAAACAAGTCACGACTTAATAAATACTCCATAGGAATTATGCTTAACACCAAGTTGATATTGAATATAAGATGGAACCTCTCCGGTTAAGTAAGGTCGGGTTTCTTGAAGCAATCTCTTGAGATTGAAGCTCTATGTTAAGAAAGGCCAGGTTTCTAGTAACAATCTCCTTATCCCATAAACTATGTGCCCCTGTAGGTTATTTAGTTATTAGATCCACCTAAAGCAAACATGTTGATAGTCTTACCTTAGGCAAGTAGGATAACTCCCATACAGATATTTTGTATTCTTATACATAGTTTACTTTGTATTTTACTATACAAGCAAAGTTTATTTGGTATCCTTGCATACAAAGTGAGTTTCTTTCTAATGTTTTAAAAGCTTTCAATGTATTGCATATGTATTGTTGCTTTATATTGAGTTGTGTACCCAGAGTTGAGTACCAAGAGTCGAGTATCTTATTATAGAGTTGAGCCTTATTTCACTATGTTGAATATCTTATCATTGAGTTGAGCCTCATTTCATTGATTTGAATATCTTATCATTGATTTGAACTATGTTTCTTTCAGTTGAATTGAGTTGAGTGAGTTGAGAAGAGGTAAGTATTATTGTTTCCCACCAGTTCAAGCTTATGCTTATGCTTTAGAATTCCCCTTACATGCTCGTACATTCCACCTACTGAGCCATTTGGATAGCATCATGCCATGATGCAGATACAAGTGTTCAGTATCATCAACAAACGCTTTGTTGATACCACATGTAGTTCGAGTTAGCTATGATGAGACTCCTTGCTTCCGAAGGTTATCATTACTATTTCAGTTTTGTCAGAATGTTGTGGGTATTGTCCCGACTAATATATTTTTCATTTGGAGGCTTCATAGATATAAAGTAGAGTTTGAGAAGTTTCTTTCATTCATCGTGTTTAATATTTTGAAGACTTCAGATGCCTAGTTTTGGATAGTTGAATATATAATTATATTCTGAATTAATTATTTGAGTTTCAATGAATTTTATTATGTTTTAAGCTTTTTATTCTTGAGTTAGTCTTTTGCTTGTAGTTAGTAGGATGAGGGTTTTCTTGGGGACCAGCAATGGTTCACGAGTGCCAGCCACGCAAGGTTGTAGGCTCGGGTCGTGACAAGAATGCTTATAAATTATGTTAAGATGCTTATACTTTCATCTACAACCCTGTGCAATGATTCTCAAAGTATGTCTATATCCTCTATATAATTTTCTTATACTGGTAGAGTTGTCTTTAGCCTTGTGGATGTTCTTGCGAAATGAAACAACAAGAACTTCATATGTGGATTAACCTCATGAGACAACACATTGATGGATGTGCTGAAGGGAGTAGCAAAAAAGTGATTTATATACAGATGACATGAAATATGGAGAAAATGTAGAAAGGGTAGATATTGTTGTCTCGACACCTGCTTCCTAAAATAGCTTTGATTAATTAGCTCTTTAACAGAAACTCTTACTGCTTGCTACCTGCAATCTAGTTTGTCAATTGTTTGTTGGCTATGTATGATAGTGCAACTACATTCATGGCATATTTGTTTGGCTAAATTGAGTAATTTTGGTTCGAATTTTGTTTTTATCTCAAGAAAATAGACATAATGCTTTCTATTTTTATCTTCTTGCATTTCCATTGTTGATCTCTATACTAGTTGAGTTATTTGTACCATGTATCTTAAGTTTTGCTCATCACAATGTAATACCAAATCTTTGGAAATTCATTTGATTTCACATTGTTATTCGACTTTATTTTTATTATTAATTCAATTGTAAAACATGTATGTTTTAGCTTTATAGTATAAATTGGATTGATGTACGTCTTGAATCAATTGACTTAAGATAGTCGAGTTCCATCACAATTCAAAAAAAATTTGTGTTCACTGATTTTCTTGATAACTGAAAGTTGTCATTATATATGTGTTCTTCATCATATGGTTGTATAGATTAATACACTCATAATGACAAGAAGAGGGGTTGTGTGGATGGTGTAACACCCCAAAAATTTATGATAAGACACAAATTGTTCTTCATTTGTGTATAAGATCGTATGAGGTGATCCTTAATTTTTTTCTTACATGTTAAGGTTAATTATTTAATGTGCAAATTTATTTGGAGATGAATTAAGGTCACAAGAATCCCCTAGCACGTATTAGAGTTGAAAGCTTCCTTACCCATTCTGTTTTGATATATGATTATACATAGGTTCAGTTCAAACAATAATAACTCTCAACATATGATGAACTAGGTGACATATGACCTATCATATCAATGTTCTATGAGTCTTCTTTCCGACGCCACAAAGTTTGCCTCATTTAGTCCTATATCCTCTTTACCAGGACAATTATTGTTGAATAGAATATCCCAGATATCCCCATTCAGAACTAGTTCAAATTTAAGAATATGAGGCAATAGCTCTGAAAACCCATGCACCTTACGTCTAACACTTAAAAGAGGATTAGCTGGAAACAATTATTGAGCATTCAATGTGAAAAATCCAGAGCACATGAGTTGTCAAAACAATATATATATATATATATATATATTATACATCGATGACCTTTCTTTTAATTGACAAATGGGAAACATTCAATAGGAACACATGTTATATATATGGATGATCTTTCTTTTATTTGAGGAATAGACAACATTCAATAGGAACATATGTTCTCTTCCCTATAATTAGTAGTTTGTCTCTTCTTATCTACATTTCAGGGGAAATTATGGCATCTCATGTTCCCCTGAATTTGCACCTACAATTCTCAATAATTGTATTCAGGCTCATCCACTTTGCAGAGTCAGACGTAAGGTGTATGATTTCTCAGAGCTACTGCCTCATATAAACTATTCAATTTGAACAAGTTGGATATCTGGGATAGTCTATTCAACAATAAATGTCCGAGTAAAGAAGATATATGACTATATTTCTTTGAAAGTGAGAAAGAAAGGTCATCCTCTTAGTAAACTCATTTGTGGTAGTCTCTGGTAAAATGGTCATAATTTTTTTTTTCCACACTCTAAATGAGGAAAACTTGGTGGTGTTTCAAACAAGACTGAAAGAAACTTAATTTGATAGGTCATTGGCCATCTAATTCATCAAAACTCAATTGGTAAGGAAGCATTCAACTCAACGTTGTGCTAGGGGTTTCTTGTGACCTTAATTCATCTCCAAATCAATTCACACATTAAATAATTGACCTTAACACTTGAACAAAATTTAAGAATCAAACAACTGAAGAACGGTTCGGGTCTTAGGGTAGAAATTTTTGGGGAGTTACACCAACTACAAAACCCATATTCTTGTACCTATGATTGTCTTAATAAACAGTATTGTACGATGAAGAAAGCATATATATGAGCACTTTCCGGTATGAAGATAATCAATAAATACAAATAAATTTTAATTGTGATAGCACTCGACTATTCCAATTCACTAGAATCAAGACTTATATCAACCCAATTTATACTAGGAAGTGTAAAAATACAAGTTTAAATATTGAATTATTAATAAAGATAAACTCGAATAACAATGTGAATACAATACAATCTCTTAAGAATTGGTGTTACATTGTGATGGGCAAAATTAAAACGATGTGGTTCAAATAACTCAACTTGTATAGAGATCAATAATGGAAATGCAAAAACATAAAGCTACGAAGCATTATGTCTATATTTTTGAGATAACAACAAAATTCAAACAAAAATGACTCAATTTAGCCAAACAAATATGCCATGAACGTAGTTGCACTATCATACATAGCCAACAAACAGTTTACAAACTAGATTGCAGGTGGTAGCAGTAAAAGTTTCTATTAAAAGTTCAGTTTAGTTTTAGTTTAGGTTTATTCTGTAAAATAAAATTCAATAAAGAGCTAATTAATCAAAGTTATTTCAGGAAGTAGTTGTCGAGACAACAATTCTAGCCTTCCTAAATTTTCTCCAGCTATCATGTCTATATCCTTATCAATCACTTTGTTGTCTCCCCCTTCAACACATCCAGCTATGATTCTATGTCTTGTCTTATGAGGTAAAATAATCTCCACAGGAAGTGCTTGTTGTTCCATTTTGTAAGAACATCCACAAGGTGAAAAACAGCTCTACAAGTATAAGAAAATAATATAGAGATTATAAGCATACTTTGAGTGCTTGTTTTTCCATTCTATAACAACAAGCACGTGCTGTGGGGATTATTTTTCCTCATGAGACAAGACACATATGGATGTGCTGAAGGTAGTAGTAACAAAGTTATAGATCTAGAGATAGACATGAAAGTTGAATAAAATGTAGAAAGGCTAGATATTATTGTGTTGACAACAACTTTCTAGAGTAGGTTTGATTAATTTTCTCTTCAACAGAAACTTGTACTGTTGCTACTTGCAATCTAGTTTGTCAATTGTTTGTTGGCTATGCATGATAGTGCAACTACATTCATGGCATATTTGCTTGGCTAAATTGAGTAATTTTGGTTTGAATTTTTTTATCTCAAAAAAATAGACATAATGCTTTCTAGTTTTATATTCTGGCATTTCCATTGTTGATCTCTAAACTAGTTGAGTTATTTGTACCATGTCTTTTTAGTTTTGCTCTTCACAATGTAACACCAAATCTTATGAAATTGTTATTCTTTCACATTATTATTCGACTTTATCTTTATTATTAATTCAATTGTTAAACTTGTATGTTTTAGCTTCCTAGTATAAATTGGATCGATCTACGTCTTGATTCAACAGACTTCAGATAGTCAAATTCCACCCCAATTCAAATTGTTTTGTGTTCATTGATTGTCTTGATAACTCAAAGTGGTCATTATATATGCTTTCTTCATCATATGGTTATGTTGATTAAGAGCATCATAGGCACAAGAAGAGGGGTTGTATGGATGGTGAAACGCCCCCAAAAATTTATGATAAGACCCGAACCGTTCTTCATTTGCGTATATGATCGATTCAGGTGATTCTTAAATTTCGCTTACAAGTTATGGTCAATTATTTAATGTGTGAATAGATTTGGATGTTAATTAAGCTCACAAAATACCTTAGCACGAATTTGAGTTTAAAGCTTCCTTACCGATTGAGTTTTGATATAAGATTAAACTTTGGTTAACTTCAAACAATCATATCTCTCAGCATATGATCAATTAGGTGACATATGATCTATCATATTAAATTTCTATGAGTCTTCTTTCCAACGCCACTATGTTTTCCTCATTTAGAGTTCAGAATAAAAAACTATGATCGTTTTACGAAAGACTAGCACAATAGTGTTTTCAAAGAGAATGACATTTCTCTCTCACTTTCAGGTCATACTCTTTTACAACTCTATTGTGGTAGTCTTTGGTAAACGGTCAAATTTTTTTATTCTAAACACTAAATGAAGCAAACTTGGAGGCATTGGAAAGAAGACTCATAGAAGTTTAGATTTATAGTTCATAGGCAACTTAATTCATCATATGATGAGAGATATAATTGTTTAAAGTGGACATAAGTAGAATTTTATAAGAAAACTCAATCGGTAAAGAAGCTTTCCAGTCAACTTTGTGTTATGGGATTCTTGTGACCTTAATTCATTTTCAAATCTATTCCCACATTAAATAATTCACATTAACACGTAAGAACAAATTAAGAATCACTCGACACGACCTTATATGCAAATTAAAAATGGTTCGGGTATTAGCATAGAAATTTTTGGGGTGTTAGCACCATCCACACAACCCCTCTTCTTGTGCTTATGAGATTTAATAAACAATACCATACAATGAAGAAACCATATATAGTGACCACTTTTAGTTATCAACACAATCAATGCACACAAAAGAATTTTAAATTGAGATAGCACTCGACTATCCCAAGTTAGTTGAATCAAGATGTATATCAACCAAATTTACACTAGGAAGATAAAATATAGAAGTTTTACAATTGAATCATATCATATATCATATCATATATATATAAATAAGAGAACCTTAGGCCCGCCTACGTGGCGCCACCACAAACAAGAATTCCCTTTTACTTTATTTATTTACAAAAATAGCCTTCCCCTTTCAAGACAAGTTGTGAATTTAATGAAGAGTTGTGACTTTAATGAAGAATTGCGAATTTTATGAAAGGTTGTGACTTTAATGAAGAGTTGCGACTTTTATGAAAATTTGTGACTTTTATGAAAGGTTATGACATTTCTGAAGGGCTGTAACTTTTCTAAATTGTTGTATCCGTTTCGATAAGGCACAATTAACATTTGTTGACACTACCCTTTATTATTTATAAATAGAAGGAATTCCTCTCATTTTAAAACAACTAAAATTCTGAACCTCTTCTTCTTCTTCACAATTAAATATAAATAGTTATGTAGTTTGCTCCTGTTGAGTGGCTCATTGACACCATTGCTTATGTTACATATCTTGGTATGTATGTTTGCGGTCATTAATTTATTCTTATGTTATTAAGGATGAATGATAAGATGTAATAATTTTCATTTTCCTTTACATTATTAATGTTTGTTGCTACGTAATCTTGTATGTAAGATAAATTAGTGTTTTAGTTTTAATCACTGATAGGTTTTAAGTATTATTTTATAAATTCTGTTATGTTAAAATCCAGCGCAAAGCCCGCCTACGTGGCGCCACCACAAATAAGAATTCCCTTTTAATTTATTTATTTACAATAATAGCCTTCCCCTTTCATGAAGAGTTGTGACTTTAATGAAGAATTGTGACTTCTATGAAAAGTTGTGACCTTTATAAAAAGTTGGGATTTTAATGAAGAGTTGCAACTTTTATGAAAAGTTGTGACTTTTATTAAAGGTTATGACCTTTCCGAAGGGTTGTAACTTTTCTAAATTGTTGTAACCTTTCCGATAAGGCACAACTAACATTTGTTCACACTGTCCTTTGTTGTGTATAACTAGAAGGAATTCCTCTCATTTTAAAACAACGAAAATTCTGAACATCTTCTTCTTCTTCACAACTAAATATAAATATTTATGTACTTTGCTTCTGTTGAGTGGCTCACTGACACCATTTCTTATGTTACAGATCCTGGTAAGTATTTTTACAGTCATTAATTTATTGTTATGTTATTAAGGATAAATGATAAGATGTAATAATTTTCATTTTCCTTTACATTATTAATGTTTGTTGCTACGTAATCTTGTATGTAAGATAATATAGTGTTTTAGTTTTGATGACTGATAGGTTTTAAGTATTATTTTATAAATTCTGTGATGTTAAATTCCCGCGCAAAGCACGGGTCATTTTACTAGTTATTAATAAAGGTAAAGTCAAATAGCAATGTGAAAGAAAAACAATCTCCCAAGAACTGGTGTTACATTGTCATGGGAAAAACTAAAAAGACATGGTAGGAATAACTCAACTAGTACATAGATCAACAATGGAAATGAAAAAACATAAAACAAGAAAGTATTATGTCTATTTTCTTGAGAAAAAAAATTCGAATAATAATTACTCAACTCAGCAAAACAAATATGCCATGAATGTAGTTGCAGTATGATACATAGCCAACAAACAATTCATAAACTAGAATGCAGGTAGCAGTAGTAAATGTTTTTGTTAAAGATATAATTAATCAAAGCCATTTCATAAAGTAGTTGTCCAGACAACAATGTCTACTCTTCCTGTGGGGATTATCTTACCGCATGAGACAAGACATACATGGATGTGCTTAAGGGGCATCACCAAAGTGATTGATATAGAGATAGACATGATAGATGGAGAAAATGTAGGAAGGCTAGACATTGTTTTTTCTCGGAAACTACTTTCTGAAGTGGCTTCGATTATTTAGCTATTTAATATAAACTTTTACTGCTACTACCTGCAATCAAGTTTGTGAATTGTTTGTTGGCTATGTATGATAATGCAACTACATTCATGCCATATTTGTTTGGCTAACTTGGGCAATTTTTGTTCGAATATTTTTTCTTATCTCAAAAAATAGACATAATGCTTATTAGTTTTACGTTTTTGCATTGTTGATATCTCTACTAGTTGAGTTATTTGTACCATGTCTTTTAGTTTTGCTCACGACAATGTCATACCAGTTCTTCGGAAAATGTTTTGCTTCCACATGGATATTTGACTTTAGCTTTATTTATATTTCAACTATTAAACTTGTATGTTTTAGCTTCCTAGTATAAATTGGGTTGATATACGTCTTGATTCAGTGACTTGGGATAGTCGAGTGCCATCACAATTAAAAATTGTTTTGTGCTCATTGATTGTCTTAATAACTTAAAGTGGTCATGACATATTCTTTATTCATCATGTAGACATGTTGATTAAGAAACTCACATGCAAAAGAGGAGGGGTTGTGTGGATGGTGTAACACCTCGAAATTTCTAAGCTAAGACTCGAACCACTGTTCATTTGCTTATAAGGTCGTATCGCATGATTCTTAATTTATTCTTACGTGTTAAGGTCAATTATTTAATATGGGATTAGATGTTGAGATGAATTAAGGTTACAAGAATCCCCTAGCACAAAGTTCAGTTGAAAGCTTCCTTTTCATGTGAGTTTTTGATATATGATTCTACTTATCAACATGAAACAATCATATATATCAGCATATGATGTATTACATGGTCTATTATCTGTCAAATTAAATTTTTATGAGTTTTATTTTCAACGCCTCCAAGTTTACCTTATATAGAATTTGGGATAAAAAGCTTTGGCCATTTAACAAAGACTACCACAACAAAGTTTTTAGAGTTAGTAACTATGGACCTGATTTATGGGTCATGGATCAAAGTACATTTCATTTTGTTCACTCGTGGAAACAAAATTCTTGAAGTCATTTTTAGGGTCCAATTCTTACGGTCCTAGTTATGGGTCGTAGAAGAATCTATGGGCCATAGTTTGGGTCTGTAGAATCAAATTTTCAATCTTATAATTTCAGTCTAACTTCAATAGATGGGATTAACGGTCCATAGATCAAACCACAGAATTTAGATGGACTCGTGGAAGGTTTTTGACAGTTTTTTTGGGGTTTCTTTTGTATTTTTCCACTTTTCCTAACTCTAAGCCACATATTATGCATATCCCAAAATGCTTTACACAATCAAGACTTTGTTCCTACACTCTTAACTCCCTCAAACTCAGAAACCACCTTAAGCAAGGCAGAAGATAGGATTTTCAAGCATCTTCTTCAAGTTTCTTCAAGAACTTTCTTCTTTTAGGTATGTAAGGCTATTCATAGTATTTGAATCAGTTCGTGCTCCCACCCTACATCTAAATTCGGCCAGGATAGAGATAAATCTGGGGTTCTACCCAAAGTTCCATGAATTATGAGTTTAGGTTGTGTTCTGTATTCTAAATTCTGATTTTCTTAACTACTGAGATTATGATACTTTATGCATTTTTATTCTTGCAACGTTGGTGAGACGTTGTATCATCATGAGGCTCATAGTGATGGTTGTCAGTTAGAGAAACTCCCCAACAAAGTAAAGTATTTTATTTCAGTATTCACTATCATTGCATACCTCTTTGTAAAGCTTTTAATGATTTCATTTCACATTTATGTTTTACTTCAGATGAGTTATTTTCAATCTTTCGTTCAATTCAAGTACTTGTTTCATTCAACTTTATTACATACCATACATTTCATGTACTGATGCAATTTGGCGCTGCATGGTTTTATGAAGCATTTTCATGTACTCTTAATAGTACATGTTCACTAAGATCTCTTTTATCCGCAGTCGATGAGAAATCCTTACTTCAGAAAGGGCTCCAATTTAGTTAGTTCAATTTGTTTTAATTTTTAGTCATTGTTAGTTGAATAGTCAGGTAGTCGTGAGCCTTTTCTCGACACCTATCTTCATTTAGTATAGGCTTTATAGACAGACAAAGTTAGTGAGTCAGTTCAGTTTTGACCATTCAGATGTTGTAAATATTTTTATTTATATTAAGATTTAATTTAGACTTTTGCGTGAGATATCTTTGATTGATTTTAATATTTATTTTATAAGGTTTCCGCATGTACATGTGTAGTTTTCCGCTCAGTAGTTAGGTCAAGGGTTTTCTTGGGACTGGAAATGATTCCGAGTGTATGTCGAGTCCAAGGTATAGGCTTGAGGTGTGAGTGATGGTAAGTACTTGATCTCCAATATGAAGGTTATGGGTTCAAAATTTTTATGATGAACATGATGTCACACCCCAAATCCGGATGTGATGGCACGTGTCCATTTCCCACCGGACACGTCAGCCTAACCCAACCACAACGATAGAGAAGTAGAAATACGAGAATAAAAGATAATAAATAAGCGTAAGACTTTAATTAAGACTCAACACTACCCAGAATTTGGTTGTCACACGTACAAACCTCTAAATATAGAATTCGAATAAAAATATACAAGTCTCAGAGTATAGTTCTCGAATAGAACAAAACTGAAAGTAAAGATAACTCAAGGGCACGTCTGGAATGAACCGCTACCTCTCGAGTATGTCCCGAAGCTCAATCTGCTAAAGAAAATACTAAGCCGAATCTGAGAGAGAGCTGTCAACCTACACAATTGTGTAGAAGCAAGGGTGAGTACCGAATACCACAGGTACTCGCAAGTAACTCTAAACTAAGCAAAACTAGCAGCTACAAACAACTCCTTTCAATCCCAACCGAACCACCGAAACTTCAATCTAGCAGCAAACCAACCAACCTATACTAAACAGATCATATTCAACAGC